>VDFB02083720.1:0-28978 GCA_007258455.2 Sequoia sempervirens
AGGTCTCTCTTTGTTTCTCTCACTCGCTCCCTCTATCTCTCTCCCACACCTTCTCTCTCTCCCTCTCTCTTAGGTATCTCCCTCCCACCCCTCCCACTCTCTCTCGCTCCTCTCTCGGGTATCTCCCCCCACCCCCCTTTATCTCTCTATCTCTCCCTCACTCTCTCCATCTCTCTCCCATCCCTCTATCTTGAGTACTCCATCTCCCTTGAGTGCTCCCTCTCCCTCCCACCCCCTCTCCCTCTCTCAAGTCTCTCTCTCTCACTTGTATCTCTCCCATCCCTCTATGTCCCACTCCCTCTCTCTCCTACTCTCTTAGGTCTCTCCCTCCCACCCCCTCTCTCCCACTTTGTCTCCCTCTCCTCTCTTAGGTGTTTCCCTCCCACCCTCTCTCCCTCTCCCTCTCTCTTATGTTTCTCCCTCCTACCCCCTCTCTCTTAGGTTTCTCCCTCCCTTCCTCTCTCCCTCTCCCTCTCTCTTAGGGTTTAGGGGTTTAGGGTTTAGGGTTTAAGGGTTTAAGGGTTAAGGGTATAGGGTTTACAATTTAAGGGTTGAGGGCTAAGGGTTAGGGGTTGAGGGTTTAGGGTTTAAGGGTTGAGGGATTAGGGTAGATAGTTTAGTTGGGTTTAACAAGGTTTAAGGGTAGAGAGTGTAGGGTTGAGAGAGGGAGAGGGGGGGTTTGAGGGTAGAAGGTGTAGGGTTGAGAGAGAGAGAGGGGGGGTTTGAGGGTAGCGGGTGGAGGGTTTAGTGGTTTAGGGTTTTTAAGGGTTTAAGGGTTAAGCGTATAGGGTTTATGGTTTAAGTGTAGAGGTTTGAAGGGTTTAGGGTAGATGGTAGAGGGTTTAAGGGTTAAGGGTATAGGGTAGAGGGTTTAGGTTTTACATTTTGAGGGTTGAGGGTTGAGGGTTAAGGGTAGAGGATTTAGCGTTTAAGGGTTGAGGGATTAGGGTAGAGAGTTTAGTTGGGTTTAAAATGGTTTAAGGGTTGAGGGTAGAGGGTATTGGGTTTAAGGGTAGAGGGTAGATAGTTTAAGGGTTTAGGGTTTAACCTGGTTAAGGGTTGAGGGTTGAGGGTTGAGGGTTTAAGGGTTTAAGGGTTTAAGGGTTGAGGGTAGAGGGTAGAGGGAGTAGTAGAAGGTAGAGGGTTTAGGGTTTAGGGTTTTGGGGATTTAGGTTTACAATTTAAGGGTAGGGGTGTAAGTTCAAGAGAGAGAGGGAGTTGTGAAAGTGATAGAGGAGTAGAGAGGTTAGGGGTTGGGTTTCAGGGGTTTAGGTTTGGGGTTTGAGGGTTGAGGATTAAGGGTTGATGGTTTGTAGTTAGGGTAGAAGTCTAGTTGGGGTTTTAAAATGGATTTGAGGTTAAGAATTGAGAATTGTTAGATAGTTTGGGTTTAGGGTTTAACTGGTTAAGGGTTGAGGGTTTTAGGGTTTAAGGGTTGAGGTTGAGGGAGTGATAGAGGGTTATAGTTTGGGGTTTATAGTTTAAGGGTAGGGTTTTAAGGGTTTAGGGTTGTCTAAGTTAAGGGTTGGGGGTTGAGGTTGAGGAGTTGAGGAGTTTAAAATTTGAGGAGTAGAGAGGAGTACTAGAAGTTACTAGGACATGGTTTGGGGTTAAGGGTTAGAGGTAGGGGTTTTACAGAGTTTTTAAAGGGTTGTGTTTTAGGGTTTAGGAGGTAGGGTGTAGGGTTGAGAGGAGGGATTTGAGGGGTATTAGAGGAGTGGGAGTTAAGGGTAGAGAATTGTTATAGGGTTTACTAGGGGTTTAGAGGGTTCTAGGGTTTAGGGTTTAAGAGGGTTGAGGAGTTAAGAGTTGGTTGGGGGATTAAGGAGGAGGTTTGAATTATGGAGTTTAAAAGGGTTTAAGGGTTGAGGGTAGAGGGTATTTGGTTTAATGGTAGAGGGTAGATAGTTTAAGGGTTTAGGGTTTAAGGGTTTAGGTTTTAACCTGGTTAAGGGTTGAGGGTTCTAGGGTTTAAGGGTTGAGGGTTGAGGGTTGAGGGTTGAGGGTTTAGGGTTTATAGTTGAAGGGTAGAGGGTTTAAGGGTTTAGGGTTTAACCTGGTTAAGGGTTGAGGGTTTAGGGTTTAAGGGTTGAGGGTTGAGGGTAGAGGATAGAGGTTTTAGGGTTTATGGTTTAGGTATTAAGGGTTTAGTTTTTAGGGATTATGGTTTACGATTTAAGGTTAGAGGGTGTAGGGTTGATAGAGAGAGGGGGGTTTGAGGGTAGATGGTAGAGGGTTTAGGGTAGAGGGTAGAGGGTTTAGGGGTTTAGGGTTTAGGGTTTAAGGGTTTAAGGGTTTAGGGTTTAAGGGTTGAGGGATTAAGGGTTCAAGGTTCAGGGTTTACAATTTAAGGGTAGAGGGTAGAGGGTAGAGGGTTTAGGGGTTTAAGGTTTAGGGTTTAAGGGTTTAAGGGTTTAGGGTTTAAGGGTTGAGGGATTAAGGGTTGAGGGTTGAGGGATTAGGGTAGAGGGTTTAGGTGTTAATGGTTGAGGGATTAGGGTAGAGATTTTAGTTGGGTTTAAAGGGTTTAAGGGTTGAGGGTAGAGGGTATTGGGTTTAAGGGTAGAGGGTAAATAGTTTAAGGGTTTAGGGTTTAATCTGGTTAAGGGTTGAGGGTTGAGGGTTGAGGGTTTTAGGGTTTAAGTGTTGAGGGTTGAGGGTAGAGGGTAGAGGGTAGAGGGTTTAGGGTTTAGGGTTTATAGTTTAAGGGTAAAGGGTTTAAGGGTTTAGGGTTTAGCCTGGTTAAGGGTAGAGGGTTGAGAGTTGATGGTTTTAGGGTTTAAGGGTTGAGGGTTGAGGGTAGAGGGTAGAGGTTTTAGGGTTTAGGGTTTGGGGATTAAGGGTTAAGGTTAGAGGGTTTAGGGTTTAGGGATTACGGTTTATAGTTTAAGGGTAGAGGGTGTAGGGTTGAGAGAGAGAGGAGGTTTGAGGGTAGAGGGTAGAGGGTTAAGGGTAGAGGGTAGAGGGTTTAGGGGTTTAGGGTTTAAGTGTTTAAGGGTTTAGGGTTTAAGGGTTGGGGATTAAGGGTTTAGGGTTTAGGGTTTCACGGTTTAAGGGTAGGGTAGAGGGGTTTGAGGTTTATGGTTTAAAGGTTTAGGGTTTTAGAGTTGAGGTAGATGGTATTTGGTTTAAGAGGTAGAGGGTAGATAGTTTAGCAGTTTGGGGTTTAACTTTGTGGTTAAGGGTTGAGGAGTTGAGGGTTGAGAGGGATTGAGGGGTTTTAGGGTTTAAGGGTTGAGGGTTGAGGGTAGGGTTTAGGGTTTAGGGTTTACTAGGGTTTAGGGTTTACTAAGGGTTGTGGGGTTAAGGTTTGAGGTTAGGGGATTAGGTTAAGAGTTTAGTTGGGTTAAGGGTTTGGGTTGGGGGTAGAGGGGTATTGGTTTTAGGGTAGAGGGTAGATGGTTTAAGGGTTTAGGGGTTTAGCCTGGGTTTAAGAGTTGAGGTTGAGGTTTTAGGGTTTTGGGGTTGAGGGTGTTAGAGGTGGGGTTTAGGGTTTAGGGTTTTATAGTTTAGGGTAGAGGGTTTAGGGTCTAGAGTTTAGCTTTGGTTAAGGGTTGATGGTTTAAGGGTTGAGGGTAGAGGGTTTAAGGGTTGAGGGTAGAGGGTAGAGTTTTTAGGGTTTAGGGTTTAGGGATTAAGGGTTAAGGGTAGAGGGTTTAGGGTTTAGGGATTACAGTTTATGGTTTAAGGGTAGAGGGTGTAGGTTGAGAGAGAGGGGGGGGGTTTGAGGGTAGAGGGTTAGGGTGAGGTGGGGGTTTAGGGGGGCTTAGGAGTTTAGGGTTTAAGGGTTTTAAGAGGTTTAGGGATTAAGGGTTAATGGTTGATGGTTTACTACGGTTTAAGGGTAGAGGGTAGATGGTTAAAAATTGGGGGTTGAGGGTTTAGGGTTTAGGGTTTAGGGTTTAAGGGTTTATGGATTAGGGTAGAGGATTAGGGTTGAGGTTGGGGGATTGGGTGAAGAGGGGTTTAGGGTTTAAAGAGGTTGAGGTGGGGTAGAGAGTTTAGTTGGGTTTAAAGGGTTTAAGGGTTGAGGGGTAGAGGTGTGGGTTTTGGCGTGGGGGAGTGGTGGTTTGGGGTTTGGGTTTCTTGGCCTGGTTAGGGGTTGAGGTGGGGTTTAGGAGTTTAGGGTTTGCATAGTTTTGCAGGGGTAGAGGGTTTAAGGGTTTACAATTTAACCTGGTTAAGGGTTGAGGATTGAGGGTTGAGGGTGTTAGGTTTAAGGGTTGAGGGTTGAGGGTAGAGGGTAGAGGGTAGAGGTTTTAAGGATTAGGGTTTAGGGATTAAGGGTTAAGGGTAGAGGATTTAGGGTTTAGGGATTACGGTTTGTATTTTAAGGGTAGAGGGTGTAGGGTTGAGAGATGGGGGAGTTTGAGGGTAGAGGGTAGAGGGTTTAGGGTTTAAGGGTTGAGGGATTAAGGGTTGAAGGTTGAGGGATTAGGGTAGAGAGTTTAGTTGGGTTTAAAATGGTTTAAGGGTTGAGGGTAGAGGGTTGAGGGATTAGGGTAGAGAGTTTAGTTTGGTTTAAAAGGGTTTAATGGTTGAGGATAGAGGGTATTGGGTTTAAAGGTATAGGGTATTGTGTTGAGGGTAGCGGGTAGAGGGTTTAAGGGTTTGGTTTTAAGGGTTTAGGGTTGATGGTTGAGGTATCCTATCTTTCTATCTCCCACTCCCTCTCTCAGGTCTTCCCCCTCCAACCATAACTGAATAAATCTCTCCCTCTCAAGTCTCTCTCTCGGGTCTCATTCCCTCCCATGCTACGTAGACTAATCTGTGTCACTCCAATGCCATCTCTCACACTCCCTCTCTGTCAGGTCTCACTTACCTCCCACCCTACCTAGACAAATATATTTCACTCCAACCTCCTCTCCCACACTCCCTCTCTCTCTCTCCCCCATTTGTCTTTTTGTATCTCTCAGGTCTCATCCCTCCTTACCCCTCTCCCGTTGTCAGGTATTTCCCTCCACACTAACTAGATAACTCTCTATCCCTCTCAAGCCTCTATAGCTCTTAGGACTCAGTCACTACCACACTACCTAGACTAATCTCTCTCACTCCTATCACCTCTCTCTCTATCTCAAGTCTCACTCCCTTTGTCTCTATGGAAGGTGAAGATTTCAAAACAACACATGGCACTCACCAAATTTGGTGAGCGCCAAATGTATTTTACCTTGAAACGGTAAAATAAGGGTTGACCCTGTGATTCAAACCACATGCTTCTGTATTTGTCTGGTTCAACGTTTTATCCTATTCAGAAACACCATTTTTTATGTAGTTAACTTCATGTTGTACCAATCTATGCTTGATCCATCACCTTTTTACCACCAATTTGCATGCTAGACAATGTAGAAGAAGACATTTTTAAGTTTCTACATCATTTTACATTATCTCAGTAATATATTCATTTTGGTATATTGTGTAGACACATAAAAATGACCTAGGCCTGCAAGCTCTATTTTACCACTTTCATCCTAGCATAATTATGACATTTAATTATGTCCTGGTCCACTTCCTATTATTAATTAAATAATTATTAATTGTTTAATTAATTCATATCTCTTTTATTCTTCATGATTATTAAATAAATAAATTAGATTTATTTATTCAATACGTCACTAAGGGTCTATTGTCCTCTTACAATTAAATAAATTTCTTAATTTATTTAATTACCTTTATTCATTTATGTCTTCTCGATTATTAAATAAATGAATTTTATTTATTTATTTAATATGTCACTAATTCTCATAATTAAATGAATTTATTAATTTATTTAATTATCGTTCATAATCCTCTAAATTAAATAATTATCTTTAATTATTTAATTACCTAATTTAAAATTTCTCTCATTTTAAATAAATTAATTATATAAAATGATCTCATTTTATTAACTGTCACTTCATTTTAGTAAATAATCTAAAAATCAATTATTTACTGTCACACAAAATCCATATTTTGAATTTATTTTATTCAAAATGGTAATCTTCTTCCAAAAATCAAGTAATTGAGAAAATTATTGATTTTCCAAATCTACTTTTCAGTTCAACCTTTATCCTCTTGATTTTTCAAATCACAAATCAAGCAGTCTTTATCTTCTTGATTTTTAGAAATCTTTATCTTTTTAGCTAATTATCACATTTATTCTCAACCGCCAATTTGATTTTCTCAAATGACATCTCGACCACTCAATTAATGATTTTTCCCTAACCCTGATTATGGGTTGTCACATGAAATCTCATCCACTGATTTTAGGATTTGTCAACTTTCAATTTCGTCCGTCCGTCCAAAATTGCATTTTCTATAAAATGCCAAGTTTGCTCACATTTTGAGGGACACAACTTCTTGATATTTCATTCTACATAATTGTTGAGTCTTAGGCAATATTATAGTCTTGTCATTTGGTCATAGGATCTATTTTCACATAGTTTAGTCATATCCTAATGCTTATCATTTGCATGGTAGCATTATAATAATTTTAAAATCCTTCATACCTTGCTTTGGAGATTGTCTTTGTCATAGTCATTGATCACACACTCAAATGTGATCCTTCAAACCTTGCTTTGGACATTGTCTTTGTCATAGTCATTGCTCACACACTCAAATCCGAGGGCAACAATTACGTTTGCAGCAAGTTAGAAGGGCTATGGAGGTGATTCATGGAGGCTTCAAAGGCAATTCAGTATAATCATTTTTATTTTATTTAATTGTCTTCCTTTGTGCTTCATAGTTAATGTTGGATTTTATGATTTATGCTCTTATCAGCTAACCCCATAAAATTACATTGTTACATTGGTGAACCCGACATTTTTCTTGCAAATTTATGTATGGTTTCCGGTCTCCTTTTTGTTTTTTGTTTTTGTAGGTACAGGTACAAAACGCCGCATTTGCTGGAAACTTCGTGTCTCCCCTTGGCTTCCAAACCTTCGCATTAACTTTAGTTTTATTAATTTAGATTAATTTATATTAATTTAGTTCTAATTAACTTTAGTTTTATTAATTTAGATTAATTTAGAGTTAGATGTAAATTTAGATTTAAGATTTTTTAATTTTTCTAAGTTATTTTAAATTTAGCTTTTTAGATCTTAGATTTTTTTAGTTAATTTAGATTTTTAGATTTTTTTTTTAATTAGCTTTTAAATTAGATTTTTAGATTTTTTTAATTAGCTTTAAATTAGATTTTTAGATTTTTAATTAGCTTTTAAATTAGAATTTTATATATTTTTTAATTAGCTTTTAAATTAGAATTTTAGATTTATTTATTTATTTTTAATTAGCTTTTAAATTATATTTTTTAGATTTTTTTAATTAGCCTTTTTAATTAGATTTTTTCAGATTTTTAAATTAGTTTTTAATTAGATTTTTAGATTTTTAAATTAGCTTTTAGTTAGATTTTTAAATAAGATTTTTAGATTTTTAAATAAGATTTTTAGATCTTTAAATTAGCTTTTAGTTAGATTTTAGATTAGACTTTTATTAGATTTTAGATTTTAGATTAGATTTTTAAATTAGATTTTATTAGATTTTATTAGATTGTTAATTTAGTTTTTTTTTTAACTTTTTAATTTAGTTTAGATTTCTAATTTCTAATTTAATTTAGATTTTTAACTTTTTAATTTAGTTTAGATTTTTAATTTTTAATTTAGTTTAGGATTTTAACAGATTGTATGTTTTAGATTAGAGATTTTTGGTTACTAATCCTTGTTGGTAGTGTGTGGCATTTACATTTCGAGGGTCCAAGACAATTTGTTGAAACTACTAATTTGTGGTTTTGCAGATTCGTTTGTCCAAGAAATCCAAGTTTGAAACATTGTGTTTGTGATTTTTAGAATAGAAAACACTTAATTTGATGCAATAAAATGAACATGTCTTGTATTATGTTTGACTGTGCTTGAAAGTGGTAGGTGACTATGCTCTCACCCTGTGCAAACTAGGTGATCAGAAAGCCAAACCCACTTTGTTTCTGTGTAACCTTGATGCCATAATCGAAGTATCCTCTCCCCTTGCGCAGTCATGCGATCCTGGGTGTAAGAGAAATGGTTATTTCCTTTAGAAATTGGGCCTGCCTTGGTGGGAAAAAGTACTTACCCCAAGGCGACTCAAACCGGCAATGAAGCTAAAGCCAAGCTACCCCCGACCGGTATATACATGTGAATCTTAAGGGAAAACCTAAGATTACGAGTGCAGATGTGTCATATAGACCAAGTAGTACTCCCCAAAACCCTGTTGAGCATAACCTGTTTAGAATGGAGTGCCTCGTAAATGGAGATTAATCTTGTGCCTCATGTATGGCCACTTGAACAGGGGTCCCGAATTAAACACCTTTGTGTAATAGCCAAAAACCTTCTATTTGCTAGCATAGCACCGATCGATGTGAAGGCATCCACATCTTTGCAGTCTTTAGTAGAGGCGATCAATCTACCATGGGAGTGTCATGGGGGTTGGAAGCTTGGTTGGCCTGAGAAGAGAGTACACTATAAGGGGGAGCCCATGTAGCCAAGCTTTTGGATTCACACGCTACTAATATGCGGCTAGGGAAACCCACGTTGAATCTAGCGAATATTGTCCTAGCCTAACCATAGGATTGTGCTTGTCTTATTTGTGTTTGTCTACATTCAAAATCTCGTGCTTGCCAAGTGTTTTCTGGATACTGAAACAAAGCAAACAAGATTCACACATCTAGAAACAAACAATCAACTTCAAACAAATTAAATTTTTTTACCAAAACTTCAAGTCCAAACATTTTTAGCCTGTTATCAAACATCTTCTTTTAGAAGTCTCTATCAAAACTAGATCAAAAAATTGCTCAAATCTCTCATTCCTTGTGCACTTTAGCTTGCATCTTACCATAGGGTCATCTTTTAAAATTTTAGCTTCATCCTTAGGCTTCACCATTTGCATTTTGAGTCATAAACCAAAAAGTTAGGTCCTCATCTCATTTTGCATATTTTGGATTAGGACAACCTTACCTCACTTTGCAAAATCTTGACTTTCAAAATTAGGTTATCATTGGAATTAATCATCATTATCTTCTTTAGTCATTTTGTGAGATCCTTCCAACTCAACAGTCTAGTTAGGAAACCTCACTTGTCATTTTGTCCTTGTCATTTGGTCCTTTAAACAAGTCCTTTGATATTTTGAAATTGAGACATAGATCAAGCATAGGGTGGTTAGGCAACTTTCTTCCAAGTCATTTGGACCTTTGCATTTCCATACTTTAGACATTCAAGTCATCTTAGTCATCACCTTTGATAATTTATCCTTAAAAAAAATCCAAAAAATATTGTCATAACTTTCATCATAGTCCTCATTTGGCATCTAGACTTGGCATTGGTCATTTTCCTTAGTCAAGATTTTCATATTAGTCTTCATTGTCACCTTGACATTTGGCATCCTTTCTTGACAATTTTATCACCTTACATTAGTCATTTCCCTTAGACAAACGTCATTATCACTTTGTATTTTGTAAGGAAAATCAGATGCGGAAACAATTCTCCTAACGTCAATATCTCAGGAAAGAATGCAGATACACTTTAAAATTTACAATTATAGTCAAGTTAAGATGCACTATGAAATAGATTATAGAAATAGAGTTTTACAATCACATAAGAACACCAGATATACGTGGGAAAACCCTTACGGGAGAAAAACCCACCACACCAAGAGAAATCACTTTGTATTACAGTAATTGAAATTACATACAACAGTCAGACTTATCTTACTGGTGTCTGTTTACAACAACATTCACCATTTACAATATTGCACAGGAACCTTCACAATTATAGTCCACAAAATATAATTCATTCACTGATCCAATCACTCAACAATCTGTCGATTCAACCAACAAACCAATCGATAATCCAACCCGATCACAAACTGCAATCACTGAGTAAATCCATGTCGAACTCTGTCTATAGAACTTCCTCACAGAACCGTCGCAACTAACTATTTTCCAACTGTTCATATTCGGCTCCTCCTATTCGTCCACGAGATGCCACATCGAAAGGTCTTACTCGGTCAACAAAATTCGCACTATGTTGGCATCTCGGTGAGACACTAACAGTGTCTTGCCGATGCCACATAGCCTTCATACCGATGTCACCAAGAGTCTCAGTTATCGCTAAGACATTCTATTGAGATCCATAAGTTACACCGAGTCACCACGCAGTCGCCCAGACCTATCGCATTCGCCAGAAGATCATAGCGAGTCACCAAAGCTATACCGAAGACCCTAGACATACCGAGTGCCAAATAGAAGTCAGCAAGACTCACATCTTTCTCCGAGAGGTTTCTCTGAGATCTCAAAGTTACATTGAGACCACCATTCACCAAGAGCTACACGGAAGAACCCTCATCATCGGCGAGACATACAGCGTTCGTCGGGACTTCTTCCCGAACCATTTGGGTTACCCCGATAACCATCGGCTATCGGCAAGACTTAACAGTCTCACCAAGACCTTTCCTTGACTGCTTTGAGTTACTCTGATAGCTAACACTTGAGCCTCCGTCGGTGAGACATTTGCATATCGCCCAGACTTCATAATGAAACCTTAGTGTTACAACGATGACTCCTGAGTGTGTCCCCGTCGACATGACTTTCTCTGTTCGTTGGGACTTCTCACCGAGCCATATGTTACGACAAAGACACCATCAATATTCCTATCAGCGAGACATTAGCTTTTGCTGAGACTCTTCACCGAGCCGTCGTGTTACACCGAAGATCATGGTCGCCCAGAGTCTCCTCAATACACGATTGAATGGCCTTTTGGCCAGAGGTCTCCCGAGCGCTAAGAGGTTATAACGAACACACTATGTCATAGCGATAGACCAAAGTGAACCTTTCGGCAAGACAGTAACAAGGTCACAGCGACCTGTGCAAAACATGATGATACACATTGCTTGTCGGCCAGACATTGAAGCTGTCACATCGACTTGGCTCTCATAGAGGTTTCAGCCTGTATTGATTGAGACATACATTTCCAACAATCTCCCACTTGACGAAGATCATACATGCATCTCCAGAGCACAACATAACTTACTGAAAATCATGGGCACTAAGGCCCATTGAACTGGCACACCACCTAAAATTTTTTGTACTCACTGGCTTCATCAATGAATCTGCAACATTCTCCAGAGTATCAACCTTTTCCAAACTGACCTTTCCATCCTCCACCATATCTCGTACAAAATGGTACTGTACATCAATATGTTTCATCCTGGCATGGAAAGTAGGGTTCTTTGCCAGACAAATTGCACTCTGACTGTCACAGAAAATAGTTATTTCCCCTGCATCAAGACTAATGTTAGAACACAAACGTTTCAGCCATACAATTTCTTTACAAGCATGAGTAGCTGCCATGTATTCAACATCCATAGTGGACAAAGCAACTACATACCGCCGCTGTTTTACATCCAACTCATCGCACTACCATTCAACATGAAATGTATCCACTGTGGATCTCTTTACACAATGTCCCCGCCCCAATGAAACCTTAAGTACATAACCACGGTATCGCTAAGAGTCCTCTGCGGATTCAACCAAATTCCCATGGTAACACAAAGCAAAATCTGAAGTTCCTTCAAATACCTAAACACTTCTTTCACAAAGATCCCAATGCTCTTCTTGGATTAGCCATAAAATCCATCTGGCACTTCTACCTTGGGCAATGTCCGCCTTGTACAAACCATTGCATACATGAGACTACTCTACAACACTAGCATAGGGGCACACTGGGTCATGTCCTCCATCTCAAGAGGGATATTTTGGATGTTCTCAAAAGAGAGCTTCGCTCCTCGCATGACTAGAACAACTAATCAAGCCAGTAATCATTCATAAAAATCTCTCAAGAACAGCCCCGATGTATTTTACTTTGACTAAGCCAAAGCTTTCTATTCTTCCTGTCCCTGGTTATCTCCATCCCCAGAATATACCTTGCTGCACCAAGATCCTTCATTTCGAACTTAGCAGACAACTGAGACTTAAGATCAGAAATCATTAGCTTGCTATTGCCTATGAATAGCATATCATCAACATAGAGAGCAATAACTAATAATTGATCACTTTCAACTTTATAATATACATAGTGATCAGATTTTGATCTCACAAATCCCACAGACAATACAAATGTATCGAATTTCTGGTACCACATTCTAGGTGACTGCTTTAACCCATACATAGACTTCTTTAATTTGCATACTAGTTTTTCTTTACCTTTTTCAGCAAAGTGCTCAGGCTGAGACATATAGATTTCTTCTTCAAGATCACCATGAAGAAATGTTGTCTTCACATCCATCTATTCTACCTCTAAGTCATATGCAGCTACAAGTGACAAAAGAAATTTGATAGATGTCAGCTTTGCTTCAGGAGAAAATATTTCCCCATAATTGATTCCCTCTACCTGGGAATAACCCTTTGCAACCAGTCTCGCCTTGTACTTTTCTACACTACCATCCAGACCAATCTTTTTCTTAAATACCCATTTGCAGCCAATTGCCTTTCTACCTTTAGGCAAGGGCACTAGACTCCAGGTTTCATTTTTATCCAATAATGCCATCTCTTCTTCCATGGCTTCTAACCAAGAGTCTGAATCAGACATTTTAAATGCCTCTTTCATAGTGCTAGGCTCATCAGTGCTAGAAATCAAAGCATAGACACAAGTAGAATCTATCAAAGAGAACCCATAACTATCTGGTTGTTTTCTTTCTTGGGTTGACCTCCTCACTTGATGAGGCTGAGGTTCTTCTTCTTCAGAACTTTCGGAACTGCTTGAGCTCTCCTCAGTTTCAGGTACATTTTGAATTTCTAATTCCTCTTTCTCAGGTGTAGGAGGAATTAATGCTACATCCTTATTATTTTCTGTCTTTGTCTCTGACTGCAGATCCAAAGTGGAAGGTTTCAGCTCACGAAAGATTACACTTCTACCGTATACAACCTTCTCTGTATCAAGATTCCAAAGCTTGTATCCCTTTATGACAGCGCTATAGCCTATAAAAATACATTTGACAACCTTGTTCTCCAATTTAGATCTTTTCACATTTGGCACATGAGCATATGCCTCATAGCCAAAAAAATGAACATGTCTAAGTGAGGGCTTCTTACCAGACCACGCTTCCAAAGGTGTTTTCTCAACAAGAGTAGAATTTGGAGAACAATTAATAAGATAACATGCAGTAGATACAGCCTCAGCCAAAAATTTCTCCTCCAAGCCAGCACTACTGAGCATACTTCGTGCTCTCTCCATCACTATCCTATTGAACCTTTCTACAACTCCATTCTGTTGTGGAGTATAATGTGTAGTCTTGTGTCTTTTAATTCCATGGTCTTTGCAATATCTTTCAAATTCATCAAAACAGAATTCACCGCCATTATCAGTCCTTAAGCATTTTATTTTTCTACCAGTCTGATTTTCAACAAGGTTCTTAAATTCCTTAAACCGACTGAACACTTCTGATTTACTTTTTAAAAAATAAACGAATGCTCTTCTTGAATAATCATCAATGAACGATACATAGTATCTTGACTTAGACAAAGAAGGAACATCCACTGGACCAAACACATCTGAATGAATATAATCTAACAAACCAGAAGATTTATGAGGACTGGAATAAAATGAAACACGGTGCTGCTTTCCATATATATAGTGTTCACAGAATTCAAATCAAGATTACAATCTTCAAGCCCCTCAACTAGGTTTTTATTCTTCAAGATTTTTAAACCTTTTTCTCCTATGTGGCCTAACCTATGATGCCAAAGCATAGTCTTCTCTACAAGAAGTTTTAATTCTATAGAGTTTACATAATTAGGGATATTTCCCTCTTTACCTCCATGAGCAACTTTCAGTGACTTTCCAGAGACACTGTTACATTGAACAGCCTGTGCATCCAGCTTGTACAGGGTATGAATTCGAGCACCTCTAGCTAGCACCATTGAACCTCTAGTCATCTTGCAGCCATTTCCAGAGAATGTAAATTGTACACCAATATCATTTAGCATACTTATAGACAATAGATTTCAAGCCAGACCTGGTATGTGCATAACATTATTGATTCCCTTCACTCTGCCATCAGGGAATTGTATTCTGAGTCTTCCATGGCCAACTATCTCAAAAGTTGAATCACTTGCTAAATACACCTTTCCACCATCATATTCTTCATACTTTGTGAACCATTCTCTGTGAGATGTCATGTGGAAAGATGCTCCAGAATCAATCAACCAGACATCATCTGATGCCTGAGTAGCCAAGGCTACAATGAAGGCGTCACCATCACTATGAGAAGAGCCATTATCGGAAGATCCCTTCTTCTTCTTTTTCTCCTCTTTACAATCCTTTCAGACATGACCAGGTTGCCCACAGTTCCAGCACTTCACCTTGGACTTCTTGCCAGGTGACTTTGATCTCCCCTCTAATTTTGATTTGGACTTCTTGTCCTTCTTCTTGCCTTTCTCCTTTGACCTTCCTCTAATAGCAAGAGCCTCCTTCACCATCTCAGAAGACTTCCTTCTCATTTCTTCTGACAGCAAAGAACCAACAATATCCTCCATCTTGAAACTAGATGTTGTACTCCCGATAACCATCACTAGATGATCCCATGAGTCTGGCAAAGAACACAATAGTAGCATACAATGATCCTCTTCTTCAGTCTTCACACCAACATATGTCAATTGAGCAAGCAACATATTAAATGTGTTCAAATGATTAGCTACAGACCCTCCTTCCTGCATTCTCAAAGAATACAGCTTCTTCCTTAGGAACAGTTTATTCACCAAATATTTCCCCTGATAAATAGATGCTAGTATACTCCACAAGGTAGAGGCAGTCTTCTCCTCATGCACATTCAGAAGGACTGAATCTGCCAAATAGAGCCTTATCAGCCCCTTAGACTTCCTATCTGCAAGGTCCCAATCCTCTTGCTTCATGCCTGAAGGTTTAGTTCTAGACACAACAATCCACATATCACGATCAACTACAAGATCCTCCATCTTGAGTTTCCACAACTCAAAGTTATTGTCATTAAATTTCTCTATTTCAATCTTACCAGATGTACTAGCCATCTTAAACTGTAATTAGAAATAACAAACTCTACAAGACTCCCATTGAACATAATTGACACAAAAAAACCCAACGTACCCACAAGGATAACACAATTGGCCAGGCTCTGATACCACTTGTAAGGAAAATTAGATGCGGAAACAATTCTCCTAACGTCAATACCTCAAGAAAGAATGGAGACACACTTTAAAATTTACAATTACAGTCAAGTTAAGATGCACTATGAAACAAATTACAGAAACAGAGTTTTGACAATCACACAAGAACACCAGATATACGTGGGAAAACCCTTACGAGAGAAAAACCCACCACACCAAGAGAAATCACTTTGTATTACAGTAATTGAAATTACATACAACAGTCAGATTTATCTTACTGGTGTCTGTTTACAACAACATTCACCATTTACAATATTGCACAAGAACCTTCACAATTACAGTCCACAAAATAGAATTCATTCACTGATCCAATCACTCAACAATCTGTCGATTCAACCAACGAACCAATCGATAATCCAACCCGATCACAAACTGCAATCATTGAGTAAATCCATGTCGAACTCTGTCTATAGAACTTCCTCACAGAACTATCGCAACTGACTATTTTCCAACTATTCATATTCGGCTCCTCCTATTCATCCACGAGATGCCACATCGGAAGGTCTTACTTGGTCAACAAAATTTGCACTGTGTTGGCATCTCATTGAGACACTAACAGTGTCTTGCCGATGCCACATAGCCTTCATACCGATGTCATCAAGAGTCTCAGTTATTGCTAAGACGTTCTATCGAGATCCATAAGTTACACCGAGTCACCACACAGTCGCCCAGACCTATCACATTCATGAGAAGATCATAGCGAGTCACCAAAGCTATACCGAAGACCCCAGACATATCGAGTGCCAAATAGAAGTTGGCAAGACTCGCATCTTTCGCCAAGAGGTTTCTCCAAGATCTCAAAGTTACATTGAGACCACCATTCACCAAGAGCTACACCGAAGAACCCTCATCATCAGAGAGACATACAACGTTCGCCGAGACTTCTTCCTGAACCATTTGGGTTACCTCGATAACCATCGACTATCAACAAGACTTAACAGTCTCGCCAAGACCTTTCCCCGACTGCTTTGAGTTACTCCGATAGCTGACACTTGAGCCTCTGTCGGTGAGACATTTGCATATCACCCAGACTTCATAACGAAACCTTAGTGTTACAACGATGACTCCCAAGTGTGTCCCCGTCGGCATGACTTTCTCTGTTTGCTGGGACTTCTCACCGAGCCATATGTTACGGCGAAGACACCATTAGTATTCTTGTTGGCAAGACATTAGCTTTCACTGAGACTCTTCACCGAGCCACCGTGTTACACCAAAGATCACGGTCGCCCAGAGTCTCCCCGATACACGATTGAATGGCCTTTCGGCCAGAGGTCTCCCGAGCGCTAAGAGGTCATAACGAACACACTATGTCACAGCGATAGACCAAAGTGAACCTTTTGGCAAGACAGTAACAAGGTCACAGTGACCTATGCAAAACATGATGATACACACTGCTTGTCGGCTAGGCATTGAAGCTGTCACACTGACTTGGCTCTCATGGAGGTTTCAGCCTGTATTGATTGAGACATACATTTCCAACACATTTAACATCCTTTTTAAACAACATCATGACATCCACCACCTTGTCTTCCCTTCAAAAAACTATTGATAGGCTTGCTATTCAAGTTGAATACCAGTTAATCCGTAGAGGTCAATACGAACAAGCCTTAGACTTTAAGAGATAATTATTCCAAACCAAAAATCAATGTCCTTTGTACCAACAACCCATAAGTCCAAGTCCTCCATCCATCAACCCTCACTATCAAGAATCACTTAACAAAAATCCTACCATTAATCTCCAACACACGTCTAGTTATTACCCTTATCCTAACCTTGACAAGGGAAACCAATTGTCCACTAGTCCATTACAAGTCTCCACGTCATATGCTAGTCCTTCACCTATCAATCCCGTCCAAGTCTACATGCCTTATCAACTATCTACCAACTCATGTTAGGTCCCCACATCATACCATATCGATCTGGTCGAAGTCTCCACATCCTATTTTAGTCAACCTTACACCAGCCCAATCCAAGTCCCCATGTCCTATCCTAGTCCTTCACATACTATTCCAGTCCAAGTCTCCATGTCATATCCCATTCCTTCACATGCTAGTCTAGTCCAAGTCTCCATGTCCTATCCTATTCCTTCACACACCAATCCATCCAAGTCCCCATGTCATATCCTCATCTTTCACATACTAGTCCAGTCCAAGTCTCCACGTCCTATCCTAGTCCTTCATCCATTAATCCTTTTCAAGTCACTCCCTCCCAAGCCACATTTAGTCATGAAAATTATATCATTACTCAAAGCCACATCCCATTGTCTAAACTTGAGGATACATGTCAAAAATGAAATCCCAAAGCATGACATTATAACGTCATCGTCATATCAAGAACAAGGTAGTCCATCCCATGACCCTATCTTTCAATCCATCCAAGAAGTCCTTCAAGACAATCATGACATCCAAAATAAAACTACCCTTGACAAAGGCTTCAATCCCAATTATATCGTCTATGATAACCCCATCTTTGACCAAGACACTACCATTGATCAAAAAGTCCAAAACGATCCACTCCTTGACCTTTATGCTATTTGTGATCAAACACTTGACTACCCTATTCAAGCCCCAACTATTGAATCTTTCCAAAATGAGACACTTGCCTCCATGGGACACATAGATGATCTACCTCAAGAGCAAGAGTCTTCCACTATGGACATATTTTCAAATGATCAAGCTATAGCCGAATTCACTGGCCTCTATTACATTGACTATAATGATGGCTTCAAAATTGACATGGAAGCACCAATAGAATCATCTAAACCTGACATGTCGAAAGATCAGACCAAAGATATCATTCAGAAATATGTCCAACATGATAATGAAGCTAAGACACTTTATCAACTAGGGTCATCTATCTTGCTGACACAAACACACACAGATGGAGACCTTATCCCAACCTGTCCCAACCTCTGAGGTTTGGCACTACAGGCTCTTAATTAATTGCTGAGCATGAGAATAGTCATTCTCAACATCTTAAACCTTCCCTTTGGAACCAAGAAAAACAAAAGTCTTACAAAGTCAAAAATCAAATGTCAAAGGCCATCGAATCAGACAAAAAGACAAGTGGACAAATGACATTAAAATGTATCCCAAAGAAAGGTGGATCAAGCAAAGAAAATATGTCAAAAGAAAAAGTTAATTACAATGTGGAGCCACAAGACAAGAGGACTCCCACATACAAAAAATGTCCACCTCCTTCAAAATGGTCATCAAGCAAGGCATCTAAGAGTGTTGGTTCCAAACGCCATCCCTCCAAAATCTGTCATCCACCATCCCAAGTTTGGAAAATAAAAAGTGATTCATCCAAATGTCCAAACAACCTTTCCATGTCTACCATCATCCGTCATAATCCTACATATTGTCTAAAGTCCAAAGATCCCACATCACAAATCTGTCACATCATGGCAACAAATCTTTACCACAAGGACTCTCATGGCACTCTATCGTGATGTGTGTATTCTGATAAAGACAACTCTAGTATAAAAAATGAGCACGATGACATCAATCGGTTGTATGCAAGCACTATGATCCTGACAAGGCAACTACTTAAAAAATGACATTATTGGTATATCATGGCACTAATCTCTACATTGGCACCATCAACAACTTCAAAACAATCAGTGGTCATTTAAAGCATTAAGGCTATCCAGAAATATAAAAAAATTTGAAAAATGACAAAAAAATCGTCACCCTGATGAAAATCTAGCAAACAGGCATCTTGGCGGCACCAAAAAAATAAAATAAGTCAAGAAAATAGTAAAGAGAAAAAATTTCGTCCAACGGTGAAAACCTAGAAAACAGGCGCCCTAAATAAGTACCATGAGGAAAACCTGGCAAATAGGCGTCATGTGTAAAATAAATTGTTTATGTGGAATTTTACACTTGGGGGAAACTCGTCTCATTTCCCATGCCTTCCTCTCGACATTGGCATCCAACCATTTAATCCATATCATTCTGGTCCACTTTCCCACCTACCTTGGTCTTGACATAAAAGAAAACACATATATTATGCTTTGGGAAAACTCTTGACATGTCTATCCTTCAGTTATATACTGTTGACGAAATGTCATGTCATTACTTTCATAACCTCATTATCCTTATGTGACATAGTCCTTGAAAATCATATGAAAATTCCCTTAGTCTCATGTATCCTGTCCTTTACCAAGGTCACCTCTCATCCTTTCATGTCTGTCACCTATCTTGGCTTTCCCTTGTCAAATGGTCTAATGATATTCCATCATCCCATCTAGTCCTAACCAAGTCATTCCAAATGCAACGAGTCTAATCCATACAAGCACATTACCCAAAACATTACTTGACTTTGTTCCTGGCCTGACTGTAGACCTTGATACTTTTGTCACATTATCATCATCCTCACGTTGTTTTGGGATGTGTCCTTCCCACGTCAAACAATGATGTCATCACCTATCAATTGATATTCAGTTTGACTAGGGGCACAATCATGTTTGTCCTTGGATTTTCATGTGTAGGAACCAATCACATTCATTTGTCGTGATCCTCTTAAACCATTCAAAAAGACAAAAAAATCATAAAAAGTCTTGAAAAAAGACCTAAAAATTATAAAATGTCCTAAAAAAAGACCTAAAAATTGAAAAACGTCCTTAAGAAAGACCTAAATATTGAAAAATGTCCTTAAGAAATCCAAAAAAATCAAAACATGGCAAGAAACACAAAAACATCCAAATAACGCTTCAAAATCCCAAAAATAGAGTCATTTCAAGTCACATTTCGTCATGTCAGTCATATCAGTCAATCCATGTCATTGTCGAACTACGTTGTCTTTACGCATTTTCTATGTAGGCAAGACTCATTTTTGAGTCCCCGAGACATTAGGTCAGTCCTTTTAGGTTGTCAAAATAAAAATCATGATTCAATCTTTGGTCATGAAGATAAAGTTATTTGTCATGTCGAACTACGAGGTCTCTAAGTGTATGACATAGGAAAGGCCATTTGTCAATGAGCCCTTGAGGCCGCACTAGGTCAGTCCATTAGGGTTCATGACATTACACTGGCACACACATCAAAAAGTCTTCAAGTCAAACAAGTCATCTCAAAACAAGCCAATTACTGCAACCAAATTATGGCAACCATTTATTCAAATGTGACAATTACACCAGCATGAAAACATTGACATGTAGTCGACATAATTCAATTCAGTTAACTTCAATCAAATTTTGTCAAAACAAGTTACATTATCATAACTAGTCAAACTATCAACTCTTGGTTATCTTTACGATGTGTCCTTTTGAAGAATAGCCTCTGTCATTTATGCCTTAGGATGTGTCCTTCCTAGGCATCGTCATTGTCATTCAACATTTTGAGGGATCCTTTTGACATTTAAGTATCACTCCTCTCGACATCAGAATAGCCTCTATCATTTATGCCTTAGGATGTGTCCTTCCTAGGAATTGTCACTGTCATCTGACATTTTTGAGGGATCCTCTTAACATTTAAGGATCACCCCTCTCGACATCGGTATCTTTCAGATGTGTCCTTCTGAAGAACAAACTCTTTCATTTATGCCTTAGGATGTATCCTTCCTAGGCATTGTCATTGTCACTAGAATTTTGAGGGATCCCTTTTGACATTTAGGGATCAACCCTCTTGACGTCAAAATTATTTAGGATGTGTCCTTCCTAAATTTGGAAATGTTCGACATTCGTCATCTTGGCATCGTCAGAACCTTGACACCTTGGCATCTCAACATCATGAAAACTAACATCTTGACATTAAAACACTTAGCATCCAGACACACTTGGAAAATACTTGGCACTTTTCTTTTGGTTTTTCATCATGTTAGTAGTTTTTCAGTGAGATCTCGGCAACAAGATTTAGGGAAGCGACGACGTACCATGACGTTTGTCTTGTCTTTTGACACTTATGTTACTAGTTTCTCAGCGATGTCCTAACTACATGATTTAGAAAAACAACGTATCATGATCATGGCTTTATCTGGTCCTTTTGGAAAATCATGTTGCTAGTTCCTCGAGGATGTCCTGGAAACAAGATTTAGAGAAGCAATGATGTTTCATGACTTGTCCTTGTCTTTTTCTGCTTATGGTTGGTTATGACAAAAAGACTGGGGCAATTGCGCTCTTAGTATGAGTCATTATCATCCTTGTCTATGAGTACTTGTCTTACATGATGGTACGACCTTGTACACCTTGATCTATGTCATATCATGGTGTTCGTTGGCCATTACAATAATCCGCCCAATGATGATTAAGAGCAATAAATATTAAAGTCCTATGGTAATATGTTGAAAGATTTGGTCTAGGAACTAACATGCATCTCCTTCTGTCTTGTCATCTTCTCTCACCCATCTCATATACGAATTGCATCCATATCATCATCCATATCTTTTGCACTAACATTTCTTTGTCTCTTCATATTCTACTCTTCTCATCAATTTCGAGAGCACACCCGTGTTCTTGGAACTCGTTTGTGCTCTCGAGGGGGCATACTGCTACCCTCCTCGTCATTCTTCCTCATCTTATTTTGCACTGGAGCATATTTTTGACTTATTTTCTTTGTCACAATGCGACATGCTACATTATGACAAAGACGGGCAAAATGTAGACACATAAAAATGACCTAGGCCTGCAAGCTCTACTTTACCACTTTCGTCCTAGCATAATTATGACATTTAATTATGTCCTGGTCCACTTCCTATTATTAATTAAATAATTTATAATTGTTTAATTAATTCATCTCTTTTATTCTTCATGATTATTAAATAAATAAATTATATTTATTTATTCAATACATCAAAAAGGGTCTATTGTCCTCTTACAATTAAATAAATTTCTTAATTTATTTAATTGCCTTTATTCATTTATGTCTTCTCGATTATTAAATAAATGAATTTTATTTATTTATTTAATATGTCACTAATTCTCATAATTAAATGAATTTATTAATTTATTTAATTATCATTCATAATCCTCTAAATTAAATAATTATCTTTAATTATTTAATTACCTAATTTAACATTTCTCTCATTTTATTAACTGTCACTTCATTTTAGTAAATAATTTGAAAATCGATTATTTACTGTCACACAAAATCCATATTTTGAATTTATTTAATTCAAAATGGTAATCTTCTTCCAAAAATCAAGTAATTGACCAAATTCTTGATTTTCCAAATCTGCTTTTCAGTTCAACCTTTATCCTCTTGATTTTTCGAATCTTACAAATCAAGCAGTCTTTATCTTCTTGATTTTCAAAAATCTTTATCTTTTTAGCTAATTATCACATTTATTCTTAACCGCCAATTTGATTTTCTCAAATGACATCTCGACTACTCATTTAATGATTTTTCCCTAACCCTGATTAGGGATTGTCACATGAAATCTCGTCCATTGATTTTAGGATTTGTCAACTTTCAATCTCGTCCGTCTGTCAAAAATTGCATTTTCTATAAAATGCCAAGTTTGCTCACATTTTGAGGGACACAGCTTCTTGATATTTCATTCTAGCATAATTGTTGAGTCTTAGGCAATGTTATAGTCTTTTCATTTGGTCATAGGCTCTATTTTGGCATAGTTTAGTCATATCCTAATGCTTATCATTTGCATGGTAGCATTATAATAATTTTAAAATCCTTCAAACCTTGCTTTGGACATTGTCTTTGTCATAGTCATTGCTCACACACTCAAATATGAGGGAAAAAATTACATTTGTAGCAAGTTAGAAAGGCTATGGAGGTGATTCATGGAGGCTTCAAAGGCGATTCAGTATAATCATTTTTATTTTATTTAATTGTCTTCCTTTGTGCTTCATAGTTAATGTTGGATTTTATGATTTATGCTCTAATCACCTTTTTACCATCAATCTACATGCTAGACAATGTAGAAGAAGACATTTTCAAGTTTCTACATCATTTTACATTATCTCAGGTAATAGATTCATTTTGGTATATTGAAATGTTTATATTTGGTATATTTGTTTGTTTTTGACAATATAAACTAAATTCCTTTAATGATTTTATTAATCATAACAATTGCACATAGAATTCAACATTGAATTAGATGGGAGTTGCATAAAAAAGTTTAATTTTTTTATGAGTTTGAAGAACAAAAAAATGAAAAACATGACATTTACTTAACACAAATTTAATTAACAAAAATTTACTTATGAATTCTATTTGCATTGCTTATAGTAGTCCACTTCCAACATGGCTAGTGGAATTCACTCTATTTCATTTTAGGTAGATGTTTATATTGAGTTTTTTTGGTTTGTTTTCAAAAATTTTAGACCATTCATTTGATGATTTTATTAATCTTGATTGTTACACATAGAATTGAACATTAAATTCATTATTACTGATGGTTGTGGGAAAACTTTTATTTTCAACTAATTTGGAAAACCTAAGAGCTTTCATCAATGTTAATGTGCAAGTTTCCATTAATTTTTTTGTGCCATAAAAAAATCACCTTCATCATGTGCTTAGATAATTTCAAGTGACTCAAGACATAGTTGGTTTAATGCAAGTTTTCATTCATTCATACCATTTACCGTTCTAAGAAAAAAAAGGGAAAATAAGCACAAGATTCTCTAGTTTCTAAAGGTGGCAACAACTTATACCCTAGGTTTGACACAAGTATTTGCTCCTAAGAACTTGTCCACACACAAAATACTCCCCTCAAACCATTCTTAACATTGATCAATGCTTACATGAAGCAATTTTGTACAAATTTGATGTCAAACAGGGAAGTAACTTGTCTCCAACCTCAAATTAAACCAATTCAAACCCTCTTTCAGATTTTACAACCTTTCCTTTCCTATCTTCCACAAACTCACCTATTCTTCCTTGTAGGTTTTCAACAGAGGTTTCTTGACCTCAAAACACCATTAGGTTTCTTTGGAACAACTTCGACAAAACAAAGCACATACACTATCCTAGACCACAAATTAGGTCACTTTTACAAATGGGCCCTATTGGAAATTCCTGCTAAATCCCTAAACTCAATGGGGCAGCAACAAGCAGTCAACAAAAACTCCAATTTCACCATTTATTTGCAGTGACACACTTTCCAAGACATCTAAACAAGAAACCCTCATTCTAGGCAATTTACATGGGGGTTTATTGAAAAACTATATCCCAGACCTTCTCTAGCCCAACCACCGCTTCGAACACCCTTAATTATGTATGCATATGCTCATATGTTCATTCACCAGCCTCTATCATCAATATTTCACCAAACCCTAGTTCAAAACCTCCATTTTCAAGCAAAATTTGCACAAAAACCTTCTGGACAACAACATAAAAAGCCTTCAAACATCTTCTCCGCTCTAATGAACCATGTACACACCTAAATCATTGGTGTAACCATGGTAGGAGGGTACTCAAAGAGAAAAATCTGAACCGTGCAACAAGAGTAACACAATGAAAGCAACACAAAATATGGAGGAAAATGCAGATACAAATATGCTCATTAACAAAAATCTCAATTACATTCAGCTGACAACATTTGGGCTTCTAGATTCGACTCACAGGCTTGATAAAACATGCTAAAAAAAAAGAAAACATTCTAACATGCTCCTATATACGAGCTGAATATTACATATCAAATCTATCTTAATTCTCTGGATTGAATCCTACTTGACCCCCCCCTTCTAAGGATCTATTACAAGCTTTATATCATATCCGCAATTCAGGAATCATCCGCGTCAGCCAAAGATCATCACATTCTCCAAGGAAACAAAATGTAACGTGTACATGAATAGGTCAGCCTCAAATTTGAATTACTCTTCAACAGGTGCATAAGACGAAGTGTGGACGTATAATGAAGGTCAGGGACACTCCATGAAACATTTAAAATCACACTGTTAAGATTCACAAGTCACAAGAACGATCCACAATGATCAAACTAGCCGAAATGTTTGAAATTATTCTAATGCCGGTTCAAGAAAATGTCACTAAATCCAGAAGCAATAACTTGCCGAAAAAAGATCTAATCACGCTCAAATCTTGGAATAAGGAAAATGAACATGTCGACGATGAAAGTAAAAATCCACAATGTCTGATGAGAAAATATGACGAATCCACCAACATGAACTGAACAAGAAAAAAATTGAAAGAAAATATTTTTGGTTGATGCAAGATTGCCAAGAACCAAGGATGCTCCTGCAATAGACATCCGAGATTATTGAAAAGTGAGTGCCTCGCTTTGCTGGGGCCAAAGGAAAACCAAGATGGTCTACCTCAACCTGAGAAATCTAGGAAGAATCATCAACTAGTCTACCTTTCCACTTCCCAATATATTCTTTGTACTACCTTCCATGAGTCTTCCTCCTATCTCTGACATCCAAAATCTCTTCTATCTCATTTTTTAGGAAACTGATTCTCCAATTTTGTTTGATTGTCTTCACTGAACTTGGCTTCATGATACTGATGTAGATCGACAATGTTGAATATAGGTGATATACCCATGCCATCTAGTAACTCCACTTCATATGCATTCCCTGAATCAAACTTCTTCAAGATCTTACAAGGTCCAAGCTTCCTCATCTTCAACTTATTGTATGTGCCAACTGGAAATCTTTCCTTCCTCAAATATACCATCACCTCATCTCTAACTTTGAATTCCTTATGTCTCCTCTTTTCATCTACTTTCTCCTTATACTTCTGGTTCATATCTTCCAATCATTATCTCACTTGAGTATGCACTTTCTTCATGTGTTCGACAAATTCTTCTACTTCTACACTCCTTTTAGCTTCCATACTGATGTCTCTCAACTCTGATATACCTCTAGGATGAACTCCAGTAACAATCTTAAAAGGTGTCTTCCCTGTACTCTTGTTCATTGAATTATTTTAAGCAAACTCTTCTTGTGCAAGGACTAAATCCCAACTTCCGGTCTTTTCTCCAACCAAACATCTCAGCAAATTCCCCAAACTCCTGTTCTCTACCTCTTTCTATCCATTTGTTTGTGGGTGAAAAGTAGAAATGAACTTCAAATTTGTCTTCAACTTCTTCCAAAGTGTTCTCCAAAAGTACCCAAAAAACTTTACATCCCTATCTGAAACAATACTCCTAGGTAATCCATGCAATCTGACCACTTCTTTGAAAAACAAGTCTGCTACATGTATTGCATCTATTGTCTTCTTACAAGGTATGAAATGTGCCATCTTAGAAAATCTGTCCACCACCACAAATACAAAATCATTACCTCTTTGTGTCTTTGGTAAACCAAGTATGAAATCCATGCTAATGTCTTCCCAAGGTCTCTCCGGAACTGTCAAAGGCTTATACAATCCAACATTCTGACTACTCCCTTTTGCAACTTGACAAACTCTACAAATCTGCACAAATCTCCTAACATCCTTATGAATCTAAGGCCAAAAGTAGCTCTCACTTACCAATGCTGTTGTCTTATCTATTCCAAAATGTCCTAACAATCCTCCACTATGTTTCTCCTTCACCAAATTGTTCCTCATTGAACTCCGAGGTATACACAACTGATGTCCTCTGAACAACATATCCTCCTAAATGAAATAGTCCAACCACTGAATTCTATCCTCCAAAACTGGTTCTTTACAAGCTCTCCAAGGTTCTGTAAAATCTGGGTCTCCCTCATACAAGTTTTGCTCCAAACGTCCACCTAAAATCCTCCTTATCTACTCTCATTGTTTTTGTCATAGGAATACATATGGAACTGAAATTCCTAATGAACTTTCGGTATAAACTAGCCAATCCATGAAATGATATTACCTCTCCAATGCTTTCAGGTGTAGGCCACTCAAACACTGATCTTACCTTCTCAGGATCCATCTTCAATCCATCCACAGCTATCACAAATCCTAGATATACCAATTCTTCCTTCATGAAACTACACTTCTTAATGTTTATCAGCAACTGCTCTTCTATCAACCTCTGCAAAACTTGTCTTATATGCAACAAATGTTCTTCTCTAGTCTTACTAAAAATCAAGATGCCATTCAAGTAAAAAATCACAAACTTACCCAAGAATTTCTTCAATACCTCATTCATCAACCTCATGAAAGTACTTGGTGCATTTTTTAGACCAAAAGGCATCACCAACCACTCATGCAATCCTTCATTTTTCTTGAATGTTGTTTTCCACTCATCCCCTTCTCTGATTTTCATTTGATGATATCCACTCTTTAAGTCTATCTTTGTAAAGTACTTAGCTCCACTCAAACAATCCATAATGTTATCCATCTAGGGAAAATGAAATCTATACTTCACTGTGATCTTGTTTATGTCTCTACAATTTGTACACATTCTCCATTCTCCATCCTTCTTAGGTGATAACACAACAGGTACTGCACATGGACTTAAGCTTTCTCTTATCAAACCCTTTCTCAACAATTCTTGCACTTGTCTATTCAACTCCTCATTCTCTATTAGTGTCATCTAGTGTGCTGATTTATTAGGAAAACTAGCTCCAAGAATCAGATCCATGCAATGACTTATACTCCTCACAGGTGGCAACCCATTAGGTACATTATCTAAAATGATCTCCTCATACTCTGTCAACAACTCCTTTATCTCTTCTGGGTGTTCTTCTATATGCTTCAAGTCTTCAGACTTCTTAGGAACTAAGGCATAGCATACATTCTCATGTCTCAATCCATCAAGGAATCTCGTTCCATCAACCAAAAAAACCCTAGCATTTGTACAAACCTCAACTTTAGGAACATCTTCAAAGGGCAATAAAGTCTGCTTCATCCCATTACCAATAATGGTGTATATATTCTTCTTTCCATCATGAATAGCCTATCTATCATACTGCCAAGGCCTTCCCAACAAAACATGGCATATATCCATAGGCATGATATTACACAAAACTTCATTATGATAATTTCCTATCTTCAATTTTACCAAACATTGTTCACTTACCAGTATCTTATGGTCATCTTGAATCCAAGCAATCTGATAGGGCTTCAGGTGCTTCAATCTTCCCAACTTTAGTTTAGTCACCATCTCTTTAGAAACAAGGTTCTTAGAACTTCCACTATCAACAATCACTTTGCAACATTTTCCAACTACTTTGCATCTAGTTTGAAACAAATTCTTTCTCTACAATGGCTCCTTTTCCAACTCACTTTGACACAATACTCTTAATTCGCCAACACTTCTCCATCTTTTGGTTTGTTAGATGCTCCAACATGATCCTCCTCAACAAAGGCTGTTCTCCTATTGTTTTCTATCTTTATGGTTGTCTCTCCTTGATTATATTCAAAGCTCGATGTCCTTTTCCACCACACTTATAAAAGGTCCTTTAAATGTTCTTTTCTCCTGTCCTCTATCATCTCTTCTATAACCTTCATTCCAGTAACCACCATATCCTCCTCTTTTGTAAGAGTTTCCATCACCTCTATGGTACGAATTGTCATTCTTACTGACCTTCTTATCCTTATTTTGATCTGTAAAAGATCCTCTTCCTCCTCCAGTAAAAGTTCTTCCTCTTTGAAATCTTCCACCCCTTCCTCTCTATCTCTACTGATGTCTTTTGTTCAACTTCTCTTCTACTTTTAGGGCACACTGATATGCTTCTTCCACACTTACCAACTTGATCAAAATGATTTCATCCTGTATAGACGACCTCAAACCATTCACATATCTAGCTACTTGTTCAATCTCATCCTCCAAATGTCCAGATCTGATATTCAACTTATAGAACTCCTCAGTATACTCTGTGACACTTGATTCTTTCTGCTTCAGATTTTGCAACTTCTTGAACAAACTAATCTGATAATCTGCAGGCATAAACTTTGTCTTCAA
>VDFB02083723.1:0-22872 GCA_007258455.2 Sequoia sempervirens
AGAAGTGTGTTAAAAGGAAGAAGGGTGAGAAAAGTTTACTGTCTAAAAAAATTGGAGGCCCTAGGAAGCATACTGAGCTTGCCAATTGTGATAGTCTGAAACAAAATGTGGATTTGTGGAGGATTTTTCAAAATGCTGGTATGATTCCTTTTTCAAAGTCATGTAGGGTTATAATGAGACTCTGACTTCCGGATTCACTAACTCTTGGAAGGGGGTCATGTGTCCATTAGCGTTATAAAGTTTGAAGTGACGAGCCACTTGATAATGAGGCCACTCTAGCCTAGCGAATGCTGGTAGGAAGGTGGTAAAAAAAGTAATGGGGAGTATCAAAGTTTTGTTGAAATATTCTTTGTCGAAGGAGAGAAACTGGAAAGATTTCAAAATGGCTACGTCGAGCTCAACCTTCCTCCACTCTTTTCCATGGTAAGTATGTATGTTATGTGCTACTTTACTCTCGAGGGTAGGTATATGACGATGCATGCTTACCACTTTTTAGTCCTGGATCATATAAGGTACATTGATAGATTAATATTCATTTTTATCTCTTATCCTCCATGCAACAAAATATTGAAATGAGGCTTGGCCTCCCCACCAAGGGCTATAATGGCCCTTATAGATTTGTGGCTTGCTAATAATCCTTTCACAAGAATCCCTATTATCATAAGAAATGCAAACCCTCTCAAAAATATTGAAATGCATAATGATAACACAGAGGAGAATGCAAATTCTACCCCTGGCCATAACCCTAGACACTCCTCCATTAGGATAGAGCCTTTAGAAGGCAGTCCCTCACCCCCTTGCTAAAATTCAAGCCTCTTGAACCAAAAAAGAAGCCTGATACCCTAAGGTTAATCTAGAAGAAAACTTTATGGAACTAGAGCTGCATCAAAAGCTACCCTAGAGAAAAAAAACACTCCCCTCTTTTGCTGGAACTGCCTAAAATGAAGAAGTTGCTCCATAAGAAAACTAAACAAGAAAATATTATAACCATTGCTGAAGATTTAGAGGAGGTCCAAAAGGAGGAGTATGAAGAAGGGTTAAGTGGTTCCAATAGAGGAGGTAGGAGGTCAACTAGACTTGCTAAGGTTGCTTCTACTGATAACAAGGAAAAAGGTAAAGGAAAATCCATAGCTGCTAAAGATGAGGGGCCTTTAATAATTGAGGAGTTTGAAGCTGTGATGGAAGAGGAAAGTGAGGGTATGGACAATGAAGATTACAATGAAAAAGATGGGGAGGAAGATGACTTTGAGGAGGGGGATAACAAGGACAAGGAGGATGTGGATAGGGGGATGCTAATGAAGATGGTGGGATGGAGGGTTAAGAGGCAAATGATAAAAATCCTATAGTCACAACTTCAAAGGATGCTAACACCATGTCTATTGATGTTTTGTAAAGTAAATTTACTTTCGTGCAGGTTTAGATGGAGGACATGGAGAAGGTGATTGGTATGTTGACGAAGGTTACTGACAACCTCATGAGGATTGTGGTCAGCTTGATTTCTGGACAAACTAAAATCCATAAACAACTAAAAAAAAGGAATGCAAGAGGAAGTGAAAGATTCCACAGATGTTGGAAATTCTGACTAGAGGGATTACATCTCCAAAATTGGGGAAAATTGGGATTTGATCGCCAATGCTAAATGATGGTGCCTTGTTATCTGGTTTATTGGTCTTTTTTGTGTCTCGACTAATGGCTATTATAGCCCCTTTTGCCTATTATTAAAGCTTTGGACTATCTATGGTGGTTTGTTTTTAAGACTATTATCTATGTTTTTTTATTATAATTTTGATGGTTAAGAGGCCTGCAAGCCTTTTGAATACTTTATATCTAGCCTACGTGCCCTTAAGTGGGATCCTCTATAGTTGTGAGGCTAGTTTTGTTGTTCCTTGTGGTTTGACTAGTGCTATTTCCTAGTCTATTTTTTGGTGCTATTTCAAGTCTGCTTTGCTACTATATGGGATCATGGCCCTTCCCTACTTATATAATAAAAAACTAATATAAGTTAATTATCCATTTTTTATTATTTGATTAATATGAGCTAATTATCCATTTTAATAAATCAATAACTTATATTAATATCCCTTCACAAGTTAACTCATTCATTAAATTAGTAACTTCTTCATCTAATTATTCATTTAATGAATCAATAAAATTCATTATTGTCTTCTCATGAGTTCAAAATGACAAATTTCTATAACCAATTTAGTTATCTCCTAATTCTTGATCATATCCTCACCATTCATTTGATTTTTTTCAAGTTTAAATATTCATCATTCCATCTATCTTTTTTATATCAAGTATTTTATGTAAAATTATGTTAGAAATAGGCTGTTGTATACTTTGTACAAAAAATAATTATTTAATTATAATAAATATTTATTTATGGTGCATCTTTAGGAAATGTGTTTCATCGCATTAAATATTTAGTTTGGTTCACTTGTAAAGTTGTATGTAACATGAGTATGATATTTTATCTATGGGTTGCACATGGGATAAATATTTGATATTAAAAAAATTAGTACCAAAAATTAAATGTTGGAGCCAATGGTTTTGTGTACCCATCGTTTTGAGGCACATGGTTTTACCTTATCACTTGGTTTTTTGTGCAAGTTTGATTCTATAAAAACAAACACATGTTTAATAGTTGAAGTTGGTTAGTTGGTTGTTTGACTTGGTTGTCAATGTATGAGCTCTCTTCTGAAGAGTGCATATACCATGGGATGTCTTGAATACAAACTTGGACACATGGAGGATGCATTGTAGGAGTTTGATGTTTCAAAAGTAGTCATGAAGACTTTGTAAGCATATTATAATGCTTTCATTGTTGAATAATATATTGAGTGTGGATGCTTTTGGAGGCTTGGTTTTTCCCTCTTGAGGGTTTTTCAAGGATTATTTTGTGTAATCTTATGATATGTCTTTGATATTTACATTATGGTTAATTTGTAAGCTTGTACACATGCTTTTATCTCATGGAATTATGTTGGAAATGGTTTGATCAACTTGGTAATATTTTTCTAACATATTACTTTGCTACTTTTATTATTAAAATATTGTAATGTTATGCTATTGAGTTGCATCCACATCCTTTTACAATCAAGTCATTTCAATGTGCTCAATCTTGAGGTTTCTAGTTGGATTTGATATTAATACTTTGGATAATTTATGTTTTCAAGTTCTTGTTTTGTGTATTTCCATTTCTTATTGCATACTACACCCATGCCCACATATTTGTTCATTACCTTGAAACTAACCCTTTTTTTGTTTTAGGTCAATCTTGAGCCACTTGAGCTTGACCCCAAAATTTAAAATTTAAAATTCTAGATTTCTATCCTTTCCTACTAGTCACTATGAGTCTAGTCTTAGTACACATTTGCACTTAAGAATTTGACCCCAAAATTTAAAATTTAAAATTCAAATTTGTATACATTTGTGCAACTTGATACTATATTTTAATATTTAACGACATTCATTTATGCAATTAATTCATAAAAAATGATAAATGAATTCCAACAAAAGGAGAATTTAAATTTGGAGCTTAAATAGAACTCACCACATTAGAATCATACAACCCATCTACATGATTGCACATGATGTCTTTGATCATTCACTTAAACTTGTAAAGTCGATCCATATAAGGCTTGACCTAGGGGAACTTGACCCTAGTGATATAAGGTGCTTGCAAGCACTCCTTTGACAAATTTAGACATAGGGAAGATGAAGGTTAAGAGGATTCTGCCACAACTTTGTTTCAAACTATGCATTGAATTAGACGGGGATGGATGCCATGCCATACTCCATCTATATGATACTAGCATAAAAAAATGTTGAAAAAACAATGTTGTTCCACATCGCATATAACTATAATTGGCAACAAAACAAAAACACGATGACACAAGAAACTGAAGAAGAAACATACATAGTAAATCAATTTCCAACAACAATAACTTTGAATTTAAAATAAAACACATCAATTACTTTTGGTATGTTTAAAATACACATCAAGTAAATCAATGCATTATTAAACAAGTCAGCAGAAAGCAACAAGTTCCTGCCAAAATGTGCAAGAATAGTCATGCTTTTATTTGTTGTGTCTATTATGTTTTAGCAACACTATTGATATTATAACAACTTAATAGTAATCTTGAAATTTTTCAGATGATGACAAGTCATGTTTTTATTTGTTGTGTCTATTATGTTTTAGCATCAGTGTTGATATAATAACAATTTAATAGTAATCTTGAAATTTTTTAGATGATAACATGTAATATCATAAACAAATTGTTTGAATAATGTGTTAGGAAATCTATTGATAGACCTAATGAAGGATACTTATAAGCATGATATAATGATTTTACTCCAAATGAGAACAATAGCATGGGTATATTAGGTCACATAATCATTTGTAGAATGCTCATCTAGGACTGCATCAAAAACAAATTCATGCTTCTCTACATGTGGTGTGAAGCCCACCTGAAGGAAAACATTTGTTTAAGTCATAATACAATGTTTTGGTCTCTAAGCTAAATGCTACTATTTAATTGCTTTCAGAATATAGAGCAAACTAAGTTGCTCAAATTCACTATGTTATCCAATACATATAATTTTTGAAATATTTGGTGATGCCTTGTGTTCTAATCAACACCTCATTGTTTTAAACCATACACTATTTCCTAAGTTTAGTTTAGTTGAACTAAAAATCAAACTGAGGTGCCCAGTTTTGCTTTAGTTTCATTTTCAGTTTGTCTTTAGTTAGGGAGTGTTCGAGTTAGTTCTAGTTAGCTTTTTATTAGATCCACAATTATAGGAACTTGGATTTCTATAGAACTCTGGTTCTAGATCATTTATAGGGATCTATTTTTTATGTAATGTTTGTAAGAAAATATATACACTCTCAGCATGGATTTTCCTACTGACTTTGTGAAGATATAAAATTGTTGATTAATCAAAGGATTATGCCTATTCTTGCATTCATCTAAATTTGGTATCATGGTAATGGTATGATTGTTTCATTTTAATCTAAATTGATGAATTAATGAAATTTTGTGAACTTTATTATGGAATTAAGTAGGTTTTGTCTTAGATTTGTGCTTGCTTGATGGTGTTCTGATTTGATAAAATCTAAAACTATATTTATGTTTTATTTCCTCAGAAGATTGCATCACCGTCAATAGTAAATGTGTGAAATGTTATTTACTTTAATGGTGGTTTGAGAAGATTTTGTTTATTTTCTCAGATTTGATTTGTGAAACAATTCCTATCATTGTTTGTTAAATTAAATTTATTTAACTTCCTTGTTACCCTATCTATCTTTTGAACTTTATTTTAAATCAAGTTTGGAATTATTAAAAGAGAATGGAATTGATACAAATCTGCTATATATCTAAACATGCAAAGTGTTTATTAAATTGTTAGAATCATTATTTTGAAATTTCATGTTTTAAATATCATTTTTGAAAAAATCTAATAACCAGATCCCCTGCAAAATATGTTGACAACAATTATTGTGTTGTCCCATGCAATCAAGACCTTACTAGAAAGGAACCTTGGAATATTTTGTTTACTTTTCAAGAGAAGCAATAACCTATTATTTCTTAGTAAGTTGGAAGTGTTAAAACCATCCTCAACACATCCCTAAGATGTCAACCCTTCAAAAAGGTTCCTCAATATGGAAAAATAGGAAACTAGGCAGTACTTTGATTAAATATAGCCTTTTATGGATTGTGGGTAAGAGAGATATTGAAACTAGTAAAAATAGGAAACTAGGTAGTACTTTGATTAAAAAATGAGAGGTTTTTGGCTTGAATAGATATACTATTTACCTTCAAGATGAAGATTCTAGTACACATATTCACATATTCTTTTAGCTTGCCCCCTTTCCACCTTTCTTCTTTATTTATGGTGTGATTTGTAGGAAATCTCATGAAATAATTTTGAGGCTATCCAAAATTCTCTTATGTATCACCTACAACCTTCTTTGAAGTTAAAATCCTTTACTCATTTGCATGATATTATTCAATGGTACAACAAGGCATATAAGTCAAATTTGGGGTAGAGCAAAGACCAATCTAAAAAAAACCTATAAGTTTGGATTCAATATATTATCAATCGAGTGTTTGGTGGGAATTTAGAGTTCTAATGAAACGTAATATTCCTATATATTCTCCTTATTTTTCCTCTTCTAATAATAACCCTCAAGATTATCAACTTATGCAAAGGAAATGCCCTTTTGTAGGCTTGGTTAAAATTAATGTTGATGGTGCTTCAACATATAGTGCTAGAAATGTTGACATGGGAGGTGTTTTTTGTGATCATGATGGCAGATTCAAGTTCTAGCTTGTAGGTATTCTTCGCCTTGGTTCTAATAAGACGTACATTTAATAATTAACTCTATCTATCAAACCAATATTTTATGAAGATTACTTTATAAATTTAAAAATATTTTTTATTTTTAAAAATATATTATTAATATATATTTTACTATATAATTTTTAATCTTCTTCCAAAAGATGGCCTAGATGCATGTGGAAAAAAAATTTAAAATGTACTTTGATCTCTACATGTATTTTTATAAAAAATAGTCTTGATAAGAGAATCATAGTTTATTATAATGTTTTTGGATTTAAGTGTATAGTTATTTTGAGTATTAAATAATTTAGTAGTTAAATTTAATAATGATATTTATAAAATTATTTTTTTAGTTATTTTAAAATCAATTAGTATAATTCATAAAATAAAATATTTGATAATATTTATTTTTATAAATATATTATTATAATTAGTTTTGTTTAATTAATTATTGTTAACATAATTTAAATAAATAAATAGTTCTTAAAGTGAGAAATTAAAACATAATTTTAAATAAATAAATAAATATTTTAAATAAATAAAAATGGTTCTTAAAGTGAGAAATAAAATAGATATATTTATATTAAAAATTAATGATTTTATTTTTCAAAGGCTATTAAAATATGATTTAATTTATTTCAATTAAAGAGTTATTTTTAATTATTCAGAATTATTAAAATATATTACTTTATTTACATCATTTATTTACTTAAAACTATTTTAAGATATTTTACTTGCTATTTATTATTGTTATTGGATTATTGAATAAAAATATAAATTAAAAAAAAATTGAATAGATGGAAAGGAAATCAAAATAACTTTTAGATAAATAAAAAAAGTAATTATTAAATAGATATGAACTATAATAAAATATTAAATAACATAACTTTTAAGTAAAGACCTTACTACTTTAATTTACATGTTAATTTACATAATAGTTGAGTTAAATTCATTTTACAATTTAGTAACTCAAGTTCTAGCTTGTAGGTATTCCTTCGCCTCTTGGTTGTTGTAATAAGATATACATTTAATAATTAACTCTATCTATCAAACCAAATATTTTATGAAGATTACTTTATAAATCTAAAAATAGCTTCTTTATTTTAAAAATATGTCATTAATATATATTTTTACTATATAAATTTTAATCAGCTGGGAGGCTCTTAGAAATAAGTTTGACCTCCCCATGTCCCAAAAGAAGACTTATAATCTGATTTTCAAAGCGACTAAAGACCTCCCTTCCTCCTGTCAGGTGGACTCCCATAGATTTCTGGGGTGTAAATGGCCCGATGGCACCTTGTTCTCCAAGATTAAGGCCAAGCACATTTACAATGTTCTTGGGCATACATAAGCTATCATAGACCACGTTAATACTGTTTGGTATTCAACGCTGGACTCCCAGATTTGGAAGAATCACTTTGACCGCCTGTGGAAAGGCCCCACCGAGCCTAAGATCAAATGCTTTAACTGGCTCCTTCTTCTGGACAGACTCCCTGTCAGGAGAGGGAATGCTGAGTATGATTATTGCAATTTCTGTAGACTGCCTGAGACGGCGAGGCATATTCTCTTTGACTGTATTTTTGCGAAGGAAATATGGCTCATGTTTGGCATTACTTATCCTATGCTTTTCACTGTGATGGACATTGTTACTGGGCACATTGATGGTTTAAAAAATGACTCTAATCTTTTCTGGAAGATCCTCTCCTCTAATATTCTTTGGCACATCTGGAAATGCAGAAATGAAGAAAGATATCATAATGATATCCGTGATCTTACTGAGTCTTCTAGGAAACTCATCTATTTCAAAAAAATTTTGCAGGTTCGAACCACCATGATCATTGAAAGAAAGAAACTCAAGCGTTTCCTCAAGGATGGGTATGCCACCTTTTTTATTTATGAGATGAAGGGTGGGTATGCCTGGAGAGACACCCTCAACAACCGGCAGCTTTTTGATAATACCTGCAAGCTCCTATCCCAAGAGGTGAAGAACAACAAAAGATTTGGCAAGGATACTACGCTCATGCTCGCACAGATTCAAGAGATGAAGCATATTGTCTGGATGGAAGGAGATAAAGGCTGGACTGCCTGGATAGATAAAGTGGAAGACGTCCTCTACTAGCTCTGTTGTTTGATGATGGCTTGATGTGCCTCTTTTTGGCATTTGTAACGAAAATGTAATTTTGCTGCGACTGTTTTTTGCCCCTTTTTCTGGCTGAACTGGTCGTACTCTGATTCTCTCTGTAACTATTGTGATTACCTTATATTTAATACAAAAAATCTTCTTCCAAAAGATGGCCTAGATGCATGTGGAAAAAAAAATTAAAATGTACTTTGATCTCTACATGTATTTTTATAAAAAATAGTCTTGATAAGAGAATCATAGTTTATTATAATGTTTTTGGATTTAAGTGTATAGTTATTTTGAGTATTAAATAATTAAGTAGTTAAATTTAATAATGATATTTATAAAATTAATTTTTTAGTTATTTTAAAATCAATTAGTATAATTCATAAAATAAAATATTTGATAATATTTATTTTTATAAATATATTATTATAATTAGTTTTGTTTAATTAATTATTGTTAACATAATTTAAATAAATAAATAGTTCTTAAAGTGAGAAATTAAAATAGATATATTTATATTAAAAATTAATGATTCATTTTCAAAGGCTATTAAAATATGATTAAATAGATATGAACTATAATAAAATATTAAATAACATAACTTTTAAGTAAAGACCTTACTACTTCAAATTTACATGTTAATTCACATAATAGTTGAGTTAAATTCATTTTACAATTTAGTAATCAAGTTCTAGCTTGTAGGTATTCTTTGCCTTGGTTGTAATAAGACGTACATTTAATAATTAACTCTATCTATCAAACCAATATTTTATGAAGATTACTTTATAAATCTAAAAATATTTTTTATTTTTAAAAATATATTATTAATATATATTTTACTATATAAATTTTAATCTTCTTCCAAAAGATGGCCTAGATACATGTGGAAAAAAAAATTAAAATGTACTTTGATCTCTACATGTATTTTTATAAAAAATAGTCTTGATAAGAGAATCATAGTTTATTATAATGTTTTTGGATTTAAGTGTATAGTTATTTTGAGTATTAAATAATTAATTAGTTAAATTTAATAATGATATTTATAAAATTAATGTTTTAGTTATTTTAAAATCAATTAGTATAACTCATAAAATAAAATATTTGATAATATTTATTTTTATAAATATATTATTATAATTATTTTTGTTTAATTAATTATTGTTAACATAATTTAAATAAATAAATAGTTCTTAAAGTGAGAAATTAAAACATAATTTTAAATAAATAAATAAATAAAAATGATTCTTAAATGAGAAATAAAATATATATATTTATATTAAAAATTAATGATTTTATTTTTCAAAGGCTATTAGAATATGATTTAATTTATTTTCAATTAAAGAATTATTTTTAATTATTCATAATTATTAAAATATTTTACTTTATTTACATCATTTATTTACTTAAAACTATTTTAAGATATTTTACTTGCTATTTATTATTGTTATTGAATTATTGAATAAAAATATAAATTAAAAAAAAAATTCAATAGATGGAAAGGAAATCAAAATAACTTTTAGATAAATAAAAAAAGTAATTATTAAATAGATATCAACTATAATAAAATATTAAATAACATAACTTTTAAGTAAAGACCTTACTACTTTAATTTACATGTTAATTCACATAATAGTTGAGTTAAATTCATTTTACAATTTAGTAATCTAAATTAGTGTGGGAAGTAAATAGACTAGTGAAATTAAATTTACTTAAAAGGAAAAGGAAGTATTTTGGAAACTGTGATAATGGAGCGGGAAAATCGCAACTATGATAATGGAGCCGGAAAATCGCAACTATGATAATGGAGCCGGGAAAATCGCCCTTATCGCTCAAAAGTTTTGAGCCAATTACATTTTAGAAAATTAATTTTAGATATTTGTTTTGTTAAATATTTTGCATATTTACTTTAGAGTTATTCAAATATTTGTGAAGTAGAAAATAAATATGAATTATCATTGGTTTAAATCGAAGTTATTAATAACTTGTTAAAGAAGAGGCGTGCCTATAGTTCCTTCCCCAGGAACTAATAAAATGCATCAATGAATATCTAAGATTAACTAATGGTTAAAAGAAAATAAACCCAAATTACTTATTTCAAATTTACTTATTTACTTACTTTTTGAATGAACATTATTTTATTTTATTTCCATCTTCTTCCACTCTAACTTTCTATTAGTTCATTTAGTAATATTTTTTATTTATTTTATAATTTAAAAAAATACAATTTTATATTTAATGGTAATTTATTATTATTACTAACATAAATTGTAATATATTATTATTATTATTTTTAATATTTATATTTTATATTTATTTGTATTTATAGTTTCATACTTATTTTTTAAAAAATTAGAAAATAAATATTTATTAAATAAATGTATTTATTTTTAATTTGAATATAAAATGAAATTTAAAATTGTTATATATTATTTCTAAAAATAATATATACTAATTTAATATATTTAATATTTTTAATTTTTTAATGGATTAATTAATTTAAATTATAATATGTTAATTTTAATTTTTTAATTTTTTATTTAGTTCTATTTTTAATCCTAATTGTAGATTATAATTAGGGTTAGAGTTAGGTTGGAGTTAGGGTTAGAATTAGGGTATGGCATTAAATGGGGTTAAGGTTAAAATTACAATAAAGGTTAGAAAGAGGGTTAGGGTTAGAGTTACACATATGGTTAGAATTAAAGATAAGTTAAGGGTTATAATTAGGGTTACAATTAGGGTTTGGGTTGGAATGAGGGTCAAGGTTAGGGTTAGAATTAGGGTTAGAATAAAGATTGCACGCATCTTAAATATGTTTGTTTTGCCAAATTTCTTTTACGCCACTGCTTAGTTGTAGTTACAGCTTCAAGCATCTAATAATCGAGACAACAAATTTTACTACCATGGTCAGAAGCTACAGCTCGCATCTACACCGAGACAACACCGCTTTTGACAAGATCGCATGGATGGAGTGCGCGCATGGTATCCATCCCTCGCATTCCTTGCCAGAGAGCAAGAGCCGATCCTGAAGAGCCCCGACGGACCAACAATTTTTGTAGGATTTGCACAATGATTGACACATTCATTAGATTGTGAACATTAATTTTATATCTTAATAATGAAAATTCAAAGTTGATCTTTAATGATTAAATTCTATATATCACCATTAAATCTTCATTATTGTTCCCAAAACTAAATACACCCATCTATTACATTTAATTTTTAAAATTAATATTCAATTTATAAATCCAACACTTATTAATCTAGATTAATGTTAACATTTAAATACGTTTATTTGCTTACACCTATACATTTTATAAAGATTGAAATTTAAAATTAATCAACACATTTCAAACCAACTTTCGCTCTAATTTTTAAGACAAGATGTGGGATTGTATTGAAACCTGTTCACAATACGAATTACAGCTCTCAATTTGATTTTGCTGTTGGAGCACCGGCGTGCTACCCAATAACCCACAAGCAGGACACAAATTGGGATTGAGACACCCATATCCTTCATTTTTTCTTAGCACTAGAAATAGCAATGGGGCTTCTGAGCATTATCAGGAAGGTCAAGAAGAAGGAGAAGGAAATGCGAATTCTCATGGTGTAAGTCCCCCGTTTTTTTAATAATTGCCTCGTTATTTGCTCAATCGGAGGATATATTTGATTTGGAACGAGTTTGCAGGGGCCTTGATAATGCAGGAAAAACTACCATTGTAATGCGGATCAATGGCGAAGACACCACTGGCATCAGCCCCACTTTGGGATTCAACATCAAAACCATTGAATATAAGAGGTACTTAATAACAATAGAACTCAAATCTATATGTCTGAATTTAGAGTCAATTTAAGTATGCTCGAAGCATTTTAGCAGTGTTCCTTTTTTCATAAAATGGTAAAATTGTGCGTTCAATTGGTCAGTTATCTTTGGGTGGTTTGCCCTTCCCTTATTCAATATTCTATACATATGGAGCCAACTATCTTTTCGTATATGTCTGTTGTCCACGTGGGTCAATCTGCAGGCCAGGTTACTGGTGTTTTCCCTGGAGACTATCGACTAGAGTATGCTTTCTGGATTTTGAACCTGGATTATTATGACAGAGAATGATAAAACTTTTCCCGGACCACTGACAGATTCCATAATTTAGGCAAACTATTAAACTTTTGGAAAATACTGGATTGGGTTTGGATCCATGATATTAGTACGTGTTGTGGACTCACATTACCAAAAGTTCAACCCCTATTTTTTTTGGGTGCTAGCATGGTGAAACATGGGGTAGGTTTTAGTTCATAATACAGCAAAGTTTGGTGATGCATATACCTGGTCAATTTTTTTTTGCTTACCAGAGTATGTATCCCCATTGGAGATGTACCAGCTCCTACTACACAGCCCACATACAATCCTAATGAGGGTGTGTCTGGTGCCACACTTTGAACTTGTATCACATTTCGTACATGTTAATTGGTACTGGCAATCACTCTTCTGCCGGAGTTTATTGCTCAAATAAACAAGTGCAGATGTACTTATAACCTCTGCCAAAACTATTTCTCTACTTTCAGCTTGTTCTGCATATTCTTGTTGCTAAAACAACATCAATTCTCCTCTTTTTTTGGGCTGTCAATGTCTTAAAATAAAATGCTGGAAGATGCCACACGCGTGTTAGAAACCAAGCCCTCTTTAAAGAATCTCAAGAGATAGGGTCATTTGAATCATTTCAAATTCTCATTTTCTGCGACGGGACAAAACTGCCCCTTCTCATTAGTTGGCGGTTTCTTTTTTTCCATTGTCAATTATTAAACCAACCCCTCTTGGAAATCAGCTCAGCAGTTTCAAAATTTATGCTTTTTGGAAACCGGTAGTTTCTTACTGGTGAGTTCTAGGGTTGATTTGGATGCCTGGAACCTGCTGAAGTGACTTCATCTGATGACGAGCTTTCCTCATAGATCCATTATGGATCGCTTGCCTATTTCAATCAATTGATAAAGCTTTATACACATCTCATGCCTTCCTACTGTTTTCTCTTTTTACTAGTACCACTTTGGGATTTTATAAAGAATTTTTTCTGCTATATAAAAGCTTGTAAAATTTCATTCAAAAATTAGGAAAAATAGATGTATATAAGTGTTTTTATTTAGTTCTTTCATCACTTGTCAACCAGTTATTAGCACTTGAGTAAAAAATCAATGCAATTCATATGGCATATCAATTCGATGCCTACCTCCAAGCATCCCTATTGCTATTCAAAAGTTTCCAAGTGTCCGTGTGAATGAATTTTTTTCTAGTTGTGTTACGTATGGGCCCTAAGATCTTCAGTTCATTCACTTCTAATCAGATGAACCAAAATAAAGGGAGGGACATTTGGCAATGAAAATGAAATAATGGTGGAGTGCTAGGTTACTGGTACTGCCCTAGAAGCCCCCATATCCGTGTAGTTGTGCTTATATGCTGATACTGTTCGAGGTAACTTCTGGTTACTTATATGATCCTGTGACCCTTACAGCAATAATAAAAACACAATTTAAAAACAACTTACAGTGCTGGTCTGGGTATGGCAGTCATAATAAATACTAAAAAACAAAGATAAAATTAAAATAAAAACACAACTAAGTGAACTATTGTTTGTCCTATTGAATCTGGTTTGAATGATCCAATTTCTGATTGGGTGCAATCAATGAAGAGCAATATGATTTGTTCATGTACTTCTCGAGTTTGACTATTGCCTTTGACGATTTTTCTTATTTGAGCAGATAATATAAACCTGTGTGATAGAATCATATGGCATGGCTTGTTTAATGATTTGAAATTTAAAACATCAATTAACAGTAGTTTTTTTCTTTATTTTATGTAAAAATATTGATATGAGGGTTAATTTTGTTGATAACTTTTATTGTTTTAATACTTACAATTAATTTTTTATATGACTTAACCAGTGTACTGTACATGGGATCCAGGAAAATGGTGAACCCCAATACTTGAACCTGAACCTAAACCTGTATTGGTAACTTAGGCTGGAGTGTTTTCAGGCAATATTCATTCAAATTTGTACTACCCTCATGATAGCTTCATAGAAACCTATATTTCCAAGAAAATTTAGATTTTAAAAAAGCGATATTGGAAGAATGGCTTGTGAAATCCATAAAAGTCAGTAACCATTTCTTTTTCAAAAATGCGTAAAAGTTAACATGTTTTACTTGAATTTAATCTGGTTCATTTGAAAAAAATTGCTCTAGAGAATTAAGTGCAAAGCAACAGTTATATCGGATGATTTCACCCTACTGTCCTTAAGTGGTCTTAAGTGCCATGTGGTACCTGCTCACAAGGCTAAGGTTGGGCTACACAAATAATAACCACTTTCTACTATAAGATAAATTATATTATTGAATCTTTCTGTTCAGGAAGATCATTAATTGTTTGGATTTACCTCTCTTTTTTGGTCTCACTTCTGATGCTTGCATTAAGTACATATTGCAACTTATCTTTCTTATGGCACTTAATTAGTTTAAAGTTGCTGCTAGTCAATGATTTTCTATGGTCCCAATAGAAATTGGCCCAGTTATTCCACATGTCTTTTTAGATCTCAGAAACTAGGACAATTGAAAACTGACTATTATATACCTCCAATCACAACATCATGATGTTGTGTTGCATACTTTTGTCGTGTTATATTGTATGAGGAAATAATTATTGCCTAGCTTTTTTTGGGAGAAGTCTCTTGTTGTACCCCTAACCCTTATTTATCTTACTCATAGTTAAAAAACTTGGCACCCCAAAAGTTTTACTCAGACTACGAGAAAAACTTTGAAAATAAAATAAATTGCATAAATACCCAAAATAAAAACTCTCATAATTCATAAGAAGCATAAAGAATGAACTACAAATGTCATATTTCTCAAAGTTTTAAAATTCAGAATTTCAGCCTTGAACTAGAAGGTAAAGCTGATCACTCTCCTTAGGAGTGATTGAATTATCACGTATGTCATATCCCAGCGCTTCCACTTCTGTTGCTGCTGCTGCTTCTCTCTTCAATTCATCAAGATCTTCATCAGTGAACATGATATCCATATCCTTGACAATCTAATTTGATATGGATTAATGTTATCCAATTCAAAACATCATGAGACTCCTTCCCCTCCACCCTTTTGGTGTTAAGACAAGGGTTGTATTGGATGAAGACAAGGTCATTGAGGCACTCTTGGGTCAACTTGTCCCTTTGCTTCATGCAAATGCTATCAAACAAGCTCTAATTATGCTCACCCCTAAGTGCTACAAGGTTGGTGCAAAACATGGATGGCTTGCCTCTCAAGATTTGGTGTTCAAGTACAATAATCTTCCCACCACAGATCTACAAATAAGACATTTAAAAAATTGTAAGTATTTAATAAATCTTTGTAATATTGAGCTGAAATTGCATTAGAAATGTGTTATTAAAGAACTCAAATTAGTTTGGCTATTGGATTGCCCTCATTCTAATGCTTAGAGATGAAGAAAAAAGCCTCCTCTCTGCAGTCTTGTAGATTCGCAACTCATTTAATTTGCTTGCTAAGGCTTTCATTAGGTGTCATTCTTTTTGTGCATGTGGTAAGGCCTTCCACAACCTCCTCATCATACTAATGCAATATAGCTTTCTAGGTCTTATCCATGGCTTCATAGAGATAACACATTAGCTTTTTATCTCCATCAACCAAACCTTTTCTTTTGATAAAATTTATTTTTTTAATATCGTCAAATCAGGCATAAAATATTTATATCTTCAAATCAGGCATAAATGCCAAAATTACAAGGAAGCATAAGAAGACATAACCATCAAAGCTTAGTTACAAAACTAGAGAAGATATCAAGTATCTTCTTGAAAATTATTATTGAATTTCACTTTCAGGGGTTGCTCATTGTTTTTGGGACATTGACCCATGTGGAAGAGTCAATGATGAACTAGTCTTTGCACCTCTTGAACAAGGATACAAATACTCTCTTGAATGTACTCAATGTCACCCACATTGGTATTGATAGCATTCAAGTGTCTGCTTGATCTTCCAAAATATGTCTTCTATGATGTCATGTCCCCGATTTACGGCTGGGTCAGCTAGCTTAATAAAAAAATAAAATTATTAATAAATAAATAATAATATATAAATAATATTACAATTAATTAATATTAATAAATAATATTTAAATTACTTTGGCCGACTTCTCTAGTTGGTGCTAATGTTTGATTTTCCTTCTTGGGTTGACGTCCTGCTTTGTAATGTATTTATGTTGGGTTTGCGCTCAAGTTGATCATCACGAAATTGGATGCGTTGCTATTTATGCAGCTTGGGAGGACGTAGTCTCTCGCCAAGGGCACACAGGTCTGGACGAAACCCCAGAGCCTGTGATTTTGTGTTTTGATTTTTTATTCAGCCACAAACATTCAATTCTCGATTTCTTGCATATAGGAGTCTATGGGTGGAGGTAGTGAATCTAATCATTGTGGTTGAGCCTATGCTCTTACCAGCCAGAGCGCCACAAACCTTCAGTCTGAGCGACACTAGTTCTTGAGGAGAGACGGGCGATCAAGGCGTAAGCATCGGGCGACGCCCGACCATTCTGAAGAAGATCACGGGTAGCGATCCAGAGCCTGTGTATTATCATCAGTTTCACATATCTGCTAGAGGATGTATTTCCAGTAGTGCCAGTGTTCATTCTTAGTGTCCGAATAGTGCCTTCACTTTTTCAGCTACCATCAAGCACACCTACAATTCTGGGTACCGATTCTTCAGTCCATTGGCTTGGGCAACTCACGGATTATCAGGTCGTGATGTCAAGCTCATATCTGATGCGAGCATCATATATATGTATTTGTCCCTGTCATGAACATACATAAGCGGGTCTAAGAGCTATTTCGTCTTTGTATTCATCACATGTATTTTTAGCGGCTGCCAAGAATTGCAAGTCCGCCACTCAATCATTCGGCTCCCATGAATTATTTGAGCATTCATATGTTTATCTGGGTCGTCTATCATCTTGAAGACTAAATAAGAGTAGGAATTTTGTGTTTTGTCATTTCTGATTATTTCTAGTTATTGGTTTATTTCGATGAATGTTGTGCTTGGCTACTTGAACTGAGATTGATACTCCATTGCTTGATTACTCTTCTCGTCTCTCAGAGTGAAATCTCTCATCTGGTATTTTACATATCTGTGTAACTGTGGGTTTGTTCTGATGTCTAATGGGAGGTTTGTGTTACTGATTATACTTTCCTAGTCAAGCTCATCACAGTGGTATCAGAGCCTTGACCCTGCCAGCTTGTGGATCCATTTGGTGAAAGAGCATGGATTGGCAATTGAAGCTCCAACCTTAGATAAAGGACATAGATTTGGATCAAGAGCAGTATCAGACTGAAGCTTTCAAAATTTTGGACCAATACCATAGCTTGTCAGATCATGCAAAGGCTTGTATTCCCTTGGATGCGTACTTGAGGGCACACGAGTCCCACTACTCCCACAAAAGAGGACTATATGACTACATAAGACGAAAGAAGAAAGAGGAGGAAGACTTAGAATCTGCCAAGGAAAGGATTAAAGAGCCGGGGGGTCAGTATCACAAAAGGAGGTACAAGAGGACACTATAATGAGGTATGATAATTCTGAGGTTGTGATTTCGAACAATAGTTTTTTATCCACACATGATCATGAGATAGAAGAGTATCATAAGGACGAGGAAGAATCTTGCCTCGTGGAGACACAAGAATTACATGATGGTACTTCAAAGGAATGTTTGGAGGCCCGAGACAAAGAGGATTTGGTTGATTGCAGGAAACAAGGTTTCGAGGAGTACGTGAAGACTAAAGAAGACACCAAACCAGTCGTGTTGAGTCCATATCAAGGAGGTATGGTTTCATTTGATATTCCTTCATTGCCTTTGCATCATGGTTTGGATATATTCGAGACAAATGTTGCCCATGCATATGATGATGAGCTAAGAGGGGTGGATACGATTGATTTGACATTGCAGGATCATATGGAGGATAAGGATGTCAGCTATGAAGGATCATGTCGTTGAAGATTCTACTCATTGCTTTGATGGTGATCCCTCAAGGGAGCATGACGATGACCAAGTCTCCACACATGAGGACCATACTAAGGAGGAAATGGACTTGAAGAAACGAGCAGAGAAGGTACAATTTGAAACGTTGCATGAGAGCATTGATGCACATCCTTTGAGAAGCCAACTAAGGGTCAACAAAGGTATGGTAGGTTTGACTCTACATCACTTTGATCATATTCATAAGATGATAGCAATTTTGTGTTGGAAGATCTAGAGAAGCATGATGATTTTGAGGAGTTGAATGAGCTTAAGGAGTCCTTGATGGTAGTCAAGTCCAACTACCTATACTCGCTGGCGGATAGAGATTATCTCCTCAATGTGAGTAAGATGTGCTATGATGTTTTGAGAGGGGAAAAAGATCAGGTAGATGAGCATGGTGAGAATTTGAGCGTAGCACAATCTTCAGGTCACATAACAGGATTCCCAAGTCATACAAAGACCACATCCGTGGAGGAAGACAACATGAAGATGGTCCCAGAAGGAATTATGGAAGATGACTTTGGAGGATTCTATTGCAACACTCTCATCTAATCTTACAATTTAAGAATGGTAACTAACTACTAGATTCAGCTGAAAAGTAACTAACTAGTTTTCTTACTAGAGTTTCCTTTGCAATAATGAGCAAAAAAGATAAACAGTTTGAACAATAACTACATAAACAATTCATCAACTAACTTCTAGTCTTTCAATTTCAGCTGAAAATAAATAGTTAACAATCTATATAACTGAAAACCACAGTTGGTTAATAACTAACTTTTCCATTACTTTCGAAACGAAAAGAGCATTTATTACAACTATGAAATAAACATGCTAAAGTAATTATAACTGAAATTAAGAGAGAGAGAAAGAGTTACAAGAAAGTACAGTCTGAAGGCTTCCTGCTGGAATGCTTGAGCAAGACTTTGTCATCAAGGGAAAATGAAATATCATCAAGGGCTTTTCCGCCCAACCAAAGACCTACTGGTCTCTTGTGTTTCTTCAACTGAAGAAACCCAACCCTTCACGAAGGTAATCAATAAAGGAACACATAAATACCATCATGCCATCTGAGCTTGGTGTCAAGAACCTATACTACCCTGGTCGATCCTTCACTATAGGGTACTCCTAACTAGAAAGACCATTTTGACCAGGGGTATATCTGCTTCTTGATAGCTGACAAATGTTTAATCTAAGCATCATAATCTTGGCCAGGGATTTTATCATTAAAGAACACGTATCTCGTGCTGTTAGCACTCTCACCCTTGCTCGACATTATTTCATTTAGCATCTGAGTATATATAAATATTGACTCAATTCATAATTTGACCCAATTTCAGGGTTAATTGGTTCATTTCTTACGCACAAGGGATAGTATGACAGTTTGTAATCAACGATGGCAGAATACTTTAGTTCAATATCTGTATATATAATTTCTTCTATAAGACATTGAAAAGCTTATGGAATAGACCCAACTCAATAATTGGAGAAAAAACTGAACACGATGAGTCTCAAGTTAAACAGAGATGAGAAAAATGCAGAAGCTCACGGTGGTAGTTAAAGAGTTCACAAACAGATCACAAGATTTGAACTTCAATGCTCTGTTTCGATTCAGAGCTTAAATACAGAGTATAGTGTTGGCATCAAATTTAACAGAGAATAAGAGAATACGCTGAGCATAGCGGTTGCAACGCTAGCAACAAGACAAAATCATAACCAATAGGGAAAAAGTATTCGATAGAACGACACAGAGACTTTTCAAGATTCGATATCAAGATAACATTCACAGAGCAAGATTTAAACATTCGCACTACAGATCATGGTGAAACCCCTATCGGTTTTATTGAGCTATTCATAAATAACAACTAAGCAAAAAGAGAGATTCTTATCTCACGTGCCTGGTTACTGGTCTGAAGCTTGAAATAGCTCTGGTCTCTTCCCTCCAACGAACTAGATAGGGCGACAATGCCACCAAGATTCTTTGCTGGTCAGAAGAGTTTCAAGACGACTTACTCAAGAAATCAAATTATTTCCACCTAAAACTAGACCTCGAACAATATGGTGTTGCTTTCCCACGATATGCTCAACAGTAAGATAAACCAAGAATGCCACCCGATATGAATGCCAACTGGCAGAGAGGAGAGAAAGAGAGTAGAAATGAGGAACAAGACAAAACGAATGCGGATACTGATTGAGGATACCAAGCAAGTAGAATGCGGATACAAAAGAATGAGAAAGTTTTGAGTTGCGGAAGAGGTGAATTCTGGAATGAAAATGAGGAAGCAAGACCAATTGATTGCTGATACTGACAAAGAAATACCCATCAAGAAGAATGTGAATGCCAATAATGAGGAAGCCAGCTGCGAAAGAGGTGTATGCTCGAGAAAGAAACCAAGACAATCCAAGACTAGCCAAAATGAGTCCGCCTGAATTCTTCTTTGAATGTTTCGTTCAAGAAATGAGGCCATGGTGGCAAAGGTTACCACCACAAACATAAGCAGATCTCGCTTCAACTCAAACCCACGTCTTTTAAAAGATATCCAATGTTTTGAATTATTATTTAATTTCATTTTACATTACAATATGCATTTAAGAGGAGAACGATGATATAAATTATTTAAGTTGACTTATTTTTCTTATTATTTAATGAAGTGATATATAGCCAAGGTTACGACTTCAATATAGCTATCTTACACTGACTCAAGGCTTGGTGATATTTTGATCCTTTAATAATGTAGAAACCTTTGTTTCCGCTTTTCTCTCAGATCCGATCGCTTTATGATTTTCTGAAGGTTTTTGGTTTTTTGACTGTTTTTTGGGGTTTTTTGCATAAAATAAAGAAAAGGCGATTTTGCAAAGAATTGGAAATAAATTCTCTAAAAATTATCTAACTTCGAAAACTACAGAATCCAATGCAAATACTTATGCCAGACCATTCATTATTCTTCCGGAATGATTACAATAAATACCCAGTTACATGCAATATAAAAAGCAATGGTTTTTATTTAAAAACCTGGAGATTGCAGCAATAAATGATATGGTACGGCTGAGTTGATTAACTCCTTCTCCCTCCGTCTGGTGCTCTGGCTATGACAAAAAAACTTAGGTGCCTCCAATGATGATGATAAATGGCCTGAATGAAAGGCGTTTCTCTTCAAGACAAAGTACGGCTCAAAAGAAGATAGTACGGCCTGCAGCAAGTACGGTTGTGTACAGCAGCATTTAATGAAATGTACGGCCTTCCTAAACCCCCTCCAGAATATCAATAAAATAGGCGCTTGATGAATGTTTGCTTTCCGGATGAGAAGACTATCTGAAACCCTGAAGATTCAATAACTCTGAAGCTCTGTAATTTCCTCTGGATGAAGAAATCTCTCAACTGGCAATAGATCAGGTGATATCTCACACCCTCTGAACTGCTTTCAATGGAGATGGCTCGTTCCCCAATGAATTCGAGACTGAAACCCTAAAGCTTCTTGCTCAGACCAAACTTGATCAATTTCAATAACTCAATATGCATAATGGCTCGATTTCCAATGCAAATGGCTTATACCCTCAAAAGTGCGAATTCCTCAATAATAGGGATTATTAAAAATTCGACTTCTTCCTTTTTAATTATTTTCAATAGTCTCAGATGTAATTTTTAATTATAAAATTAATCGTTAACTGGCCCCTTTCTGATGATGGCGACCCCCTTCATTGAAATCACTTAAGTTATAATAAAATATTATAACTTTATATTATAATGCTCCAATAATTAATATTTAATTAAATCAATTAAATATTAATATCTCTCTCATTATTCAACCGATGCACGAGCCGTCTGAAGCTGATGAACACTGAAGTGATTCCGGACGCTAACAATCCATACTGCTAAAAATAGCAGGGGTCCCACGCTGACTGCTAAAAATAGCAACTTCTGCAAGAAGTGTCCGAATGAGCCCGAATGAAAGCCAACTGATCAAGAACTGCCAACTGAAGTCGGCTAACTCCAACTAGACCCCTTCTATACAATCCATCAAATTTCAACAGGGTCGAGATGATAGCTAATCCTCGGCTCCGAGATGTCAACTAGAAGGAAATGACAAATAACTACTCCCTCTCCTTGATGATATTTCCCTTTCCCTCAAGGTGTTGGCAATCTTGCAACCACTTGACAAAGAATTAGGGTTAGACTGTTCTCGACATATATATATATATATTTAAATATAAACTCATCAACACATTCATTTTTCACATATATAAGAAAATCATTCATACTTGTAGTTACAACATATAAATTAAAAATTATTTTCCTAATTTCACATTCTCATGAAAAGTAGTTTATCACAACTAA
>VDFB02083728.1:0-29986 GCA_007258455.2 Sequoia sempervirens
CACATGTCAAGATGTGAGGGCTTGTGAGTCCTCAACTCACCTTAGCCCTTCATCTTGGCCTTGTTGGATAAATCCCAACCATTGAATTCTCTAGAGAATTCAAGTTTCTCTATAAATACCCCATCCTCTAAGGCATTAAGGAAGGACTTTCATTTTGAGCAACCTTATGCTGCCAATTTGCATTCTCAAGAATTTGCTACCATTTAGCCATCCATTTAGTCATTTTGCATTATCCATCTTGCATCTAGTAACATCAAGAGCCATTAAGGAGCATACAAATCAATCCAAAACAAGGGCCAACCAAGGAGTTTCAGCTGCAAAAGGGAGGTATAACCATTTATCTTCATTTAGCACTTTCCTCTTTGCATTTTACAAATTCCATAGGCTAATCTTGAGGTGTTTCATTATGTTTTCCATTGCATTTTAATTGCTTAGAATGGGTTAGACATTTTGGTATCACATTTATGGCACGCCCGGTGGGACCCACAAACAGGTTCCTATATTTCACATTTGTTGTTGTTGAGATTTTTGTAGGAACACGTCGCAGTGGGGCGACTACACCCCTAATTTTTCCGCAGTGGGGTGACTGCGCCCCTAATTTTCCGCAGTGGGGTGGCTGCGCCCCTGATTTTCCACAGTGGGGCGACTACGCCCCTGATTTGCTGCAGTGAGGCGACTATGCCCCCCTGGGTTGAAAATTATTTTCTGTGCTAACACTTTACTACAGTGAGGCGACTACGCCCCCCTTGGCTGAAAATTATTTTCTGTGCTAACACTTTACTACAGTGAGGTGACTACGCCCCCCTTGGCTAAAAATTATTTTCTGTGCTAACACTTTACTGTAGTGAGGCGACTACGCCCCCTTGGCTGAAAATTATTTTTTATGCTAACACTTTACTGCAGTGAGGCGACTACGCCCCCTAGGATGAAAATTATTTTCTGTGCTAACACTTTACTGCAGTGAGGCGACTACGCCCCCCCTTGGCTGAAAATTATTTTCTATGCTAACACTTTTCCGCAGTGGGGCGACTACGCCCCTGATTTTCCACAGTGGGGTGACTACGCCCCTAATTTTTCGTAGTGAGGCGATTACGCCCCTGATTTTCTGCAGTGAGGTGATTACGCCCCTGATTTTCTGTAGTGAGGCAATTACACCCCTGATTTGCTGCAGAAGGGTGACTGCGCCCCCTGGAAGGTAAAACTGTTATCTTGGCTTCGGTTTTTTTTTGCTATTTTCTCCCTAACATTGTTCTTGCAAGGATACATGTGTTTTTTGCTAACTTTTTGCAGCATATTCTTGTGAAGTTGATGAAGAAAGCGGGATAAAACATCTAACATTTGCTTGCAGGGCTATCCATTTGCTCAAACTTTTTAAACTATCCTTGTTGTTTGCATTAATCTAAGAACATAGTTTAATTAGAGGGAGTAATATTCATTGCTTGTTGTACTTGTCTTTTTGTGTTACCCAAAGGGAGCATTAGCTTGTTTTTGCTTTCCCCTTGCACTTCGTGTGAGCCTGGGGAGTAGTTGGAGACGGTTAGTGCTTTCTTTATAGTGGGACCTGCTTGGGGATTTCATCACCCCAAGGGACGATTCCAACCACGCGTACCGGCGGGGTATATAAAGGGGGGAGAGTGAAAGTTATACCCCAATCCAGTCATGTCGTAATTGGCAGAGCGTCGAAGCTAGGGTGATACCTAGATAGACGTGAAGAGTTGGTCTGAGCCCTTCAGTATCTCGTTGGAGTTCTTGACTCACACTTGTGACGGGCTGGTGTTCACAGTTGTGCCTCACATACCGAGAGTATATCGAGGACTCCCTAGACACCTTGTGCATCCTAGATTAAGACCTCTTTGGCCATACCCTTAACACTAATCATAGGGTTGTGTTTGCTTGAGAGTGTTTTCTTGTGAGAAACCAATGAATTTTTTGACAAATTGGCCTTATCATTGTCATTTTAAAGTCTTTTCCATAGTCTTTTTCATCAAACCAAGCCCCTAATTTACCGCAGTAAGGTGATTATGCCCCTGATTTACCGCAGTGAGGCGATTACGCCCCTGATTTACTGTAGTGAGGTGATTACGCCCCTGATTTACCGCAGTGAGGTGATTACGCCCCTGATTTACTGCAGAGGGGCGAATTTGCCCTCCTGAACACCCGAAATTGCCCCATTTGGATCCGTTTAGCCTCTAAACCATCATTTAACCATTCCCAACCATTATCTCACCATCCCAAGCCTCTGTTTCATCACTCTAAGTCTCCCAAAACCTCCATTTGACCATTTTAAACCTCCACATCATCATTCCAAACTTTTGTTTAGCCATTCTGAATCCCCATTCACTCTCGACAATCATCCTTAATCCATCCGATCATTTTAAATTTCCCCATAATCCATTCAAAAGTCCATACCATCACCTAGCAAACATCAACATTTTACCATTTACATCACCAAACACCACTCATAACCAAACCGCCTTAACCTTGTATTACAAAGTGGTTACCCAAATTGACCATAGCACTTGAATTTGATTATTACTCTTTAACTTTGACGCAAATCAATTTGCTTCCATCTTGAGGTGAATTCGGTGTCATAAGTTATCATCCTCGGCCAAAATCAATCCATTCCTATCTTAAGGTGGATTCGGTGCCGTGATCATCCTCTTAATCAACCAAAGCTCTAGGTCACTAAGGGTAACTTCCTTTGATTAAACTCAAGGTCTCTCACATCTTTCATCATCCAATCATACCCATCTAATCATCCAAATCTATCAAATCCAATCATTTTTTCAAATCATCCAATTACCCAATCAATCAAATAACATTCGTTCTATCACCACAATCCTATCCAATCCGATATATTCAATCAAAATCCAATCAACCTTATCCAATCCAATCCAATCACATCACCTTCGACCCAATCAATCTACTTCCATCTCGAAGCAGATTCGGTGTCGATTGTCAGAATCAATCCCATCACATCATCCAATCATCCTAATCTGAGCTTTAGTCCAATCCTGATCTGAGCTTGACCCAAATCCCGATTTGAGCTTTAGTCCGATCTGATCCAAAATATTTTCATCCATCCTCTTTATCCTTTCACCATCATGAATCCTTATCCTCCATCAATAGTGGTCAAGGGAAACCCTAATTACATTGACAACAATAACGAAAGTCTTTTTGATCAAGAGGAATATGACATAGATCCCCTTGACACTATCATTGCTAGTAAGCTTTCTCCGCCCACTTTCCAAAATCCAATCACCCCCTCGAGTTATCCCGTTATGTCTTCGTCCATGCCTAATCATGTTGCTTATGCTACCTTTGACAAGGGATATCCTTCATATCCATCATACCCTTCATCTACATCATCCTCTTATCCAACACCCACATCCTCTTATCCTAGTCTACCATCTCAATACCCCTATCCTAATCCCCCATCCACATCCTCCTATCTAAATCCTTCTATCCAAGATATATACCCACTACCCTAACCTTCCATGCCAATCTACTCACTCTAATCCTACATTCGTACCTTCCTATCCTAATCCAACATCCACATCAACTTATCCTAATCCGACATCCACATTTCCCTTATCTCAATCCGCCATCTCAATTTTCCCATCCTAATCCACCATCCCAATACCCTTACTACAATCCACCACCCGCATCCTCATGTCCTAATTCACCATCCCAATCCCCTTATCTTAACCCTTCATCTAACCTTAATCCCCCATCTATTTCCAGTCCTGCATCCAATCCCATTCCCCCATCTAATCCTAGTCCACCAATCCATAATCCTTCATCCACTCCTACCACGCCATCTCAGCCTAGAGAATTCAAGCTCTTCACTCCAAAAGTTCTCCAAGGACTTATAACAAAGAAGACATCTCCCACTCCACACCTTGAAGTTATGGAATCATGCCATCCCAACCCATCATCCACAGTCATTAGAGACGAGACCCTTCTCCACCCAACACCTATCATTGATGGTACCGCCCCTAGCACCACTCAAACCATTGAAACCATCACATCCTCTAAATCTATTGAGCCCCCATCTCCTACCATCACATCCTCTGAATCCATTGAGCCCCCATCTCCTACCATCACATCCTCTGAATCCACTAAGTCCCCATCTCCTACCATCACATCTACCGAATCCATTGAACACCCAACTCTTACCCCAAGAATCATCGAACCCATCAAATACCATGAATGTTTTGAATCCTCCATCCTTCCATCTCCCCAACTTGAAGAGTCTCTCCACCACTATGTCATCTTGCCATTCACACAAGATGAGTCATGCCAAGAGTCTAATCCAAAGCATGCCAACATATCCCCTTCTCCAGATCAAGATCCTACCATCCTATCTAGTTCACCTCAAGATCACAATCCCCCATCCATTCCACCCCATGATCCCCTTGTCTCCACTGCTCCATCTTCATCTCCATCGCATGAGCCCACTACCACAAATCCAGATCCTATCATATCCCCTAATCCCTCTCCTGATACTACCCATCCAAATGTTGCTATCCCATCATCTCCCTCTCATGATCCCCCATCATCGCCTAAAAATGCTATCCCCACATCGCTTGCATATCCCCTTGGTACTCTCACATTCTTCCATGGTGGCCTCCTCGCAGAAGAAAAACATAGTGTATATACCGCCCATCATCCTCCACCTAATAATGGACTTGCATCATGTTTCCAGAATAACACAAATCCTATCATGGAGCACATGCTCAAGAAAATGAACTATCAAGGAAAAGGTCTAGGCCTTCATGAGCAAGGTATTTTAGAGCCCATCCAAGTCAAAGAACAAGTCTGCATGCAAGGTCTTGGACCTATTTCCCAAAACTCACAATCTAAAGATGTTGGTACAACCTCTAGACATCCTCAACGAGCCTTTTTCACAAGAAATGTCGGCTCTTCCCATCGCCCCACCAGATCATATATTGCCATCCCTCCTCTATCGTATCGCCTCAAAACCACCGTCCATATCCCTCCTTCATCTGCTCCATCCATTTTGGGTCCTTACATCCCTCCATCTACCATCTCCAATCCTCCATCTACCATGCCCATGTTTCCTCCAGGTCCTACGTCTATTCTGGGCTCCTATATCCTAAAATCACCTCCTCCATCTCGTCCTATCCATCCTTTCATCCATTCATCACCTATCCATCTCATCCATCATAAACATCCCTCTCACATGTCCCCTAATCAGGATCAACAAAGGCACATACCCACACATCCTCCATCTACACATAATCCCCATACTCCTACCTTCGTCGCTCCACATCATCCATCTCCTCACACCCATCCCATTGCTACTAAACGCACTTTGGCTGTTAAAGAAAACATGCATAAATTCAAACATCCACATGAATCTAAGGCTCCCCATGTCCCCTCCAAAAGACATGGTGAAGAGAAGAAAAATCTAAATCTAAATCAAATCTGTAGGCCACAAAGGCCCACCAAAGCAAAGATCAAAACTATGTGGATCCCAAAGAAAAAATATGCAATGCAATCAAATGAAAAATCTATAAGAACATCCAAAGTTGCTAATCCAAAAGCTAGTCATACACCCCTTTCATCTCCTAAGTCTGTTTTGGGTCCTTATGTTCCAAATTTCACCACCCCATCTCCTCCATTATCCACACATTCTCCATCCCTTAATCCTCTTATCTTTTCACATCCACCACCACATGTGCCAATGTTGGTCCTGAACACATATCCCCATCACATATCCTGCCCATCATTCCATCCATACCCTTTGCAGCATCCCATCCATTATCCCATGTATCTCCCCTCTCAAATCCCTCTAATTCATCCTCTTGCATAATCCATTTATCCTAATAAGGTTGTATGGTCAACATCCAACAGTCACTTCAAACATGGGCTCTTAATACCTCATATAGAACTTGATGCTTGAGTCCTTCATCCATATCCTTATCATGTATCTTCTAAATTCCCTTATCCACATCCCTATCCTTATCCATTTTCATCCCCCTACTATCCAAAAAATCCAAAAAAATAAAATGGTAAAGAGAAATAATTCGTCCAATGGTGAAAACTTGGCAAACAAGCGCCTTGGATAAGTACCATGATGAAAACCTGGCAAACAGGCATCATCTGTAAATCCCCATCTGCACTTGGGGGAAACTTCCTGATATGCATTCCATCCCTCCACTATGCTTCCAACTATGCACCCGTAATCCCCTCCATCCCACCTATCTTCTGCGTCCTACCATCATATCCCATTTATCTCCCATCCCTCTATCCTTCTTGTGATCTTGATCAAAATAGGGGCACCTATCTATACATGCTTTGGCCACCTATTGGTATACATTCCCTTCATCCATGCTCTGTTGTATTCCTTGGTCACCCATCCTATCCTCATCTAGTTATCTCCTTTATCTTCCCATCCAATCGTCTTACATCCCTCATGCCTCCTCGTATATGACATATCTAGAGTGGGGGCATTTTCTTCCTTTGTGACATAGTGCTTGGAGACCCCATCTATCATAACATCCCTTTATATCCCTCTCCATATATCACAACATCCCTTCCATCTCCCCATCCTTATCTTCGTATCCCTCTATCCTAACATCCCTTCCATCTCCCCATCCTTATCTTCGTATCCATCTATCCTAGCATTCCTTTCATCTCCCAATCCTTATATTCTTATCCCCCCATTCCCCATCCGCCGCTACCCGGGGCGTGTCCGCCCCATGGCTTGGGGCGGCTCCGCCCTACCCGGGGCGTGTCAGGCCCCTAGCCAAGGGCGGCTCCGCCCACCCGGGGCGTGTCCCCCCTTGCCAGGGCGGCTCCACCCCACCCGGGGTGTGTCCACCCCCTGGCCCAGGGCGGCTCCGCCCCACCTGGGGCATGTACGCCCCTGGCCCGGGGTGGCTCTGCCCCTACTCGGGGCATGTCTGCCCCACCCGGGGCGTGTCTGCCCCTGGCCCGGGGCGGCTCTACCCCTACCCGGGGCGTGTCTGCCCCTTGCCGGCGTGGCTCCGCCCCCTCCCGAGGCGTGTCTACCCCAGCTCGAGGCGGCTCCACCCACTCCCGAGGCGTGTCCGCCCCAACCCGGGGCGGCTCTGCCCCCTTCCGGGGCGTGTCCGCCCCAGCTCGGGGTGTATCCGCCCCTCTGTGTTGTGCGGCGGCGCGCCCTATTTTTTTGAAAATCATCGTTCCATCACCAAAATCACATAAGTGCCACTTAGAACATCATTAAAGCCCATATCTAGCATCAAATCATCCATCCCAATCACCTAGACTTCATTTTGAGAATTTTGATTTTTGTGCCGAAACTTCCAGAGGCCATAACTTTTGACTCGAATGTCCGTTTGAGCTGAAATTTTACGGGTGGTTGCGTTATGAGATAACAAGTGGATTCCCAATGGGCTTTCATGAAGGTCGTTGGAACCCGTTTTGCCACATTTTCGGGGCCTCGAACTTTCATCTTGACCCTCAAAATCCTAATTTAGTGTTTTCTTCCAGCATTTTGAAAAATTGTTCACTCATAACTCGAAATGCATATCTCGAATTTGGGATGTTAGTTGGAAATTCATCCTATCTCAATATTGGGTATTTCTTGGAAAAAATTTGGACTCCCAAAAGTATATCCATGAGGTTTCCTAAAATGGAAAAATTTGACAATTTTTGAAAACTGCCAAATCTAGAAAAATCTGATTGTCAACACCTTACGCCCTTTAAACCCCAAAACTTGGTGTAGAATCAATCCCATCATATCATCCTCCCAATTCATCTTTTTGGATAACTATCCCATCCCAAAGCTTTATGTGATTGTCCTCATCCTATCATCATCCTCCACTCATCCTATCATTATCCTTTATCCGTCATTTATCTTTGGTCTTTCGTCGAACTACGTTGCCCCTACGCTTTCACGTAGGAAAGGTCAATCACTTGATCTGCCCTCGGGGATCCTTTATCATCTATCATCGGTCTTTCTTCTTTTTCCATCTTGTCATCCATCGAAGTCTCCATCATGGTCCATCGTCAGCCTCTTGTCGAACTACGTTTCCCTTGCGCTTTCACGTCGGCAAGGTCAATCACTTGATCCACCCCTAGGGATCCTTTATCATCTATCATCGGTCTTTCTTCTTTTTCCATCTTGTCATCCATCGAAGTCTCCATCATGGTCCATTGTCAGCCTCTTGTCAAACTACGTTGCCCCTGCGCTTTCACGTCGACAAGGTCGATCATTTGATCCGCCCCCAGGGATCCTTTATCATCTATCATCGGTCTTTTTGATTTTTCTATCTGCTCCTCTATCTTCTATCGTCTATCGTCTCTCATCGATCTCCATTGTTCACTTTACTCCTTTTATCCATCCTATCTTTACCATCCATCAAGGTCTCCCTCTTGGTCAGTTGTTAGCCTTTTATCGAACTACGAGGGCTCTGCGCTTTTATGTAGGCAAGGCTAATCTTTGATCAACCCCTGAGCCCCTAGGTCTTTAGGGTGTGTCATTCTCATTTCTTGTCTCCCTTGTGTCATGTCATCAAGCTATGCCCTTATCTAGCTGGTTCTTAACAAACAAGATCCACTTGTATCAACAAATCCAATCAGTTTTGAATATCTTACGTCATATCGATCTTTTAGCTTAGTATCCATCATCGGTCTCAACAGGATGCATCCTTCCTAACAGACTTCATCAATCCCATCTATCCCCTTGATCCTATGGCAAAGGACATTTGAAATTGATTGCGATCTTTTGATGCTTTTGGCTTTTTTTTATCATTTGAGCTCCCATCACTTGTCAAGGCCGCCATGATCCATCATATTATGGCGTGTTTTGATTGGTCCACATAGGGGCATATCTTGATCTTTTGTTTGATTGTGTCTTCTTGGTTGTCCCACGTAGTACCCACCAAGATTCATGAGGTCTTGTGTTATGCTGGGACATCCTTTTGTGCTTGTGGTTATCTCAATACCTGGCCCGACCAAGGTCTTTGTGACTTTGGGGTGTTGGGATAGTCTTCTTGTCTGTTGTGTTTATTTCATGTATTAGACACTATTACGCCTTGGTTCCACATACCCTGGCACTTGGTGTCTTATGCTATAGCAAAAATCAGTGCTCCGAAGATGGAAAATTGCATTAGGATTGTATTTCATTTTCCATTTTATCATCTTGCATGTATCCCCCATCCTCTCATCTATCAAAATCCCCCCATCCATTCCTCCTTCATCCTCATCTCACATCTTTATCCAATCCCCATCCATTCCATTTAGCCTGAATCATCTAATCATATCCTTGGTCTTGTTCCCAGTCTTGTTACAAGCCTTGATCCAATCGTCCTCATCATAATCATCATCTAGCTATATTCTTCCATATCCCTTTGGTGTTGTTTGGGATGTATCCTTCCCTCGTCAACAACACTTTCATCATCCTCATCGAGAGGTATTCTTCCCTATCCTTTCATGGTATTTTGGGATGTATCCTTCCCTCATCAATACCACTCATTGGGATGTATCCTTCCCTATCCTCATGTTGTTTTGGGATCTCTCATTCCCTCATTGACAACACTCCATCCATCCTCAACACCTTTTGGCTTGTACCTTGACTGGGGCAACATCATCTTCATCTTTGTATCCATTTGTGCTTCCCAAGCTCTTGTCGCCTTTTCATCCTTTCATATCCATCCCTTTGCATCCTCTTCCTCATCTCCCATTTCACCATCTCATCCATTTTGAGAGCACATCCGTGTTCTCTTGAACCCGCATGTCCTCTCGAGGGGGCATCCTCAATCCCTACTCTTCATCTTCACCTCCATCATATTTCTTCCTAGTCATCTGTTTGATGACTGGGGCATCCTTCTCAATCTAACCATCTCCTTCTGGGTTCAATGTTTTAATATTCTTTGAAATGATGCTACTTCGTAACACCATCTCAAAGAGGGGAAAAATGTAGACATCCAAATTTGGACACTTAATTTATCCAAATTTACCACTTTTCATCTAAACAACCTCTTATCCAAGTTAATTAAGTAATATTACTATTATTTAATTAATATCCTTAATTCTATCAAATCCCTAAGGTATTTAATTAATAATTAAATACCTTACTCTCCTTAATCCTCTTTTCATCAAATGAATTAAATAAATATTACATTTATTTAATTCCTCACATGTCATTTTCATCTAATCCTAATCCATAGATCCTAATCTCTTCATTAAGGATGTGCACATGCCTAATCCTTGATTAGGATGTGTCACATCCTCCAACTTTTGCAAGTTGGCTTCTAATCCACATTAACCCCTAATTATCCTCTAATTACTAATTAGTTAAACCTAATTAGTACCTTGTCAACTCTCCCCACCCCCCAAGGAATTTTTAATTCCTTTTATTCACCCTAGGCTCCTCTCTTCCCCATGTGAATTTTTAATTCACTTTTATTCCTCCCAAAATCCCCTTTTCCCATGCATCTTCTACAACATTTGACTTGTCACATCAAGTCACATGTGACAAATTCCCACCTTTTGGGAACCTTGTCTTATCCACTAGATTCTTCCAATCATTGTGAGTTTTTAATTCATTTTTATTCTCCCAAAGCTTTCCCTCTCCCCATGTGATCATTGAAAGGTCACATCAAAGTACTTGGAAGGTACTTATCCTTCCTCCACATCATGTACCTCCCTTCCACATCACCTACACATCATCTCACCCTTAGCCATCTCACATTCCACATGCCAAGATGTGAGGGCTTGTGAGTCCTCAACTCACCTTAGCCCTTTATCTTGGCCTTGTTGGATAAATCTCAACCATTGAATTCTCTAGAGAATTCAAGTTTCTCTATAAATACCCCATCCTCTAAGGCATTAAGGAAGGACTTTCATTTTGAGCAACCTTATGCTGCCAATTTGCATTCTCAAGAATTTGCTACCATTTAGCCATCCATTTAGTCATTTTGCATTATCCATCTTGCATCTAGTAACATCAAGAGCCATCAAGGAGCATACAAATCAATCCAAAACAAGGGCCAACCAAGGAGTTTCAGCTGCAAAAGGGAGGTATAACCATTTATCTTCATTTAGCACTTTCCTCTTTGCATTTTACAAATTCCATAGGCTAATCTTGAGGTGTTTCATTATGTTTTCCATTGCATTTTAATTGCTTAGAATGGGTTAGACATTTTGGTATCACACAAGGTACTCAACATTATGGGATTCAATATGCAGTAGGTACATGGATCAACTTGGTTGGATATAAAATTTATGATTAGGCTAGTGAACTTCTAGCTATAACTTTCATCTTGGTTCTAGCCCCATTTGTTGGTAGATTAATAAGCAAAATTCCATTGCTCTCTCTTTAACTGAGGTTGAGTATCAAGGAACTATTAATGCTACTACTGAGGCCCTTTGGCTTCAAAATATTCTAATTGAGTTTGGCTTCACCATTCCACGACCCATGGTCCTCTGTGCTATGACAATCAGAGTGCCATCTAGATCTCAAAGAATGTGGTTCAACATCAATGGGCCAAACACATCGAAATCCATACGCATTACATGAGGGAGTTAATACATGAGCAGGTCATTGATTTGTAGTATTATCCTACAATAGAGAAAGTTGTGATATCTTCACCAAACCTTTCACTAAGAGTATCACCACTTGCGACCTCTCTCAGTGGTGCGAGATGTTTCTTCAGGGGGGTCACTTGACCTTCTTCATTCTCTTATGGGGGGAATTTTTCCTCACATAAGGTTTTCTCCTTCTAATCTTTTTGAGAGTAGATTCATGTTTTTTTCTATTTTGGGGAGGAGTTTTTTTCCCACTAGGTTTTCTCCTTTTCCTCGATTGTTAGGGATTGCATTGCATTTGTACATGGGTACCTCATCAGGCCTAGTATTTGGGACCCATATTTGCATGTTTGTTCCCCCTAAGTTGCACTTAAGGGGGGTGTTGGCGTGAATATGGATATTACCTAACTAGTTCCTCCTTTAGGTCCCTTTCACTTCCTATCACTTAAGTTTACCTAGGTGTCACATAGGATTTTATCACTTTATGTCTCATATCATAAGATTAACGCTTGTCATAATCTTATTTTGAATTTTATCATTATGTCCTAGGTGATTCATTATTAGTTGTCTCATGACATAGGATTGAGACACTTGTCATGATTGTGTCTAATCCTATGTCTTGCCTTGGCTATATAACCAAGGGTCTCTCTCACATTGTAATTTGATTCTATTTGGATTCATTGATAGGAATATAGTTTATTCTTGTCATATTGATCTTCTAAGTATTTTGTACTTTCCATAGGCCTTTAGATCTTGGGTGGCTATCTCCATATCTAAATCTTACTATATTTAATTTTTAACCAAAAATGGTTTGCTTGTGCTTTTTATTTTTAATTTTTAAAAGATTTTAAGACTTGTAGTGTTTTGGATTTCAAAATAATAATAAATTTCATCATTTGAAAAGGGCATATTATGCGTTTACAATAGAAAATTGAACTATCCTACAAAATCTTGGTGCATTCTTTAGATAAGCCATTTTTGTTCATGTGGTTTTTGACACACCAACATACTTGTGCATCATGAAGCATGTGGGGTGGAACGACAAAGGTTCCTCTACTTGAAAGGTGTCCAAGCTCAAGATTCTTGCATATATTGGTTAAGAGGTTCACTAAAATCCCTCAATCAGATAGTTCTTTGGCTAGTATGTTCACAAGGGGCTCCATGGAGTAATGAGGAATTATTCACAAAAGTAGGTATTTACTTAATGAAATTCATTAGTAGCTGGTTGTGTAAATGTTCATACTTTAGTTAGTTCATTTTTAACTCAACTTCCTACAAATTGATCCTCATCATTAATTTTCCTTGAAACTAAATTGAAACTTTAGAAACAACTTATTGATTAAAAAACAAAATTTACAGAGGTTCAAAATTAAATAGGTTATTCGTTAAAATTTGTTAGATTAATTTTGATCTATAGGACAATGATTGAAAACTAAATAATTTTTTTAAAATGTGTTCCTAAATATTAAAAATTTGTCTCATTTCTTATCGTAAGTAATTGAAACATATTAATATTAAATAATTAAAATCTAAAATATACTTCTTTTAAATAAGAACTCATATGATTGATTAAACTTAATTTATTCATTTTAACCCCAAATTAAAAATATATATTATAATAGTGCTTAATCATAATTTAATAGTGATATTTGTATTATTTATGTATTAGATTTATTCAATTTTTAATTATTTCCATTCTAATTTTCTATAACAGTGATTAAACAATTTAAAATTTATAAAAATTATGCAATCAAAAGTCAAGAAAATAATTCTCCTTTTCACCCTACAAAATTGAAAATTATCATTCAAATTGAGATTAAATGAATTTAACATAAAGCATAAAAAGTAATTATTTGAGCCTCTCATGATGTTTGAGAAATGGATGAACTTGATGTAAACCAGTCTCTACTAGACCAATTATCATGAATCTAAACATGAGATGGTGTAATCTTCAAAAGATGATGTAATGTTCAAAGGATGGTGTCGTGCATGAAAATTGGCAAATTAAACCAATACAAACATGTTCAGTCAACCACACACGACACTCCGCCAACAACAAAGCACAAGTGGTATAAACATATTGTCAAGATTTCATTAACATTCGTTAAACTAAGGTATTAGAAATAATACATATTTAGAGGTTGGGAAACAATATTTAACAAAATAAAAACAATAAAAAAGAATGACGAAAATGGATAATTTTCATTTATTTCAGCAGTTCCAAACCTCAACCAATTTCCTTATATCTATAAATGCATAATTATGCGAGTATTTATAATTTCTTTGGATGAGAATATTAATTATTTTTCCTTTAAAGATATCACAAAAAGACAAAATATGAAGAATCATAATAGTACCTTTACCTTTGACACTTTCTCTCCAACTTGTTTTGAAAACAAATATTTACACATTTAAAATTTAAAATTCAGTTTGAAGAACTTCAATTCCTTTATCACTTTTAGCAAAACCTATAGATCCCTAACAATAGATGCTAACACTCGTTATTGGTGGTCTTTCACCAATCTTAATAGTTTGATTTCTTTGAGACTTCTTTATCAAGTCTCATAATTTTTCTAGAGCCAAAAACATCAGCAGTGTTGCATGAAACGTTAAACAAAATTGATCCGACTCTTATCTTCTTTAGTACTGACTTAGACCTGATTGATATGCCATCTATATTTACTCTTCTTCCTGGGTCAATTTCAACATCCTGATTATTTCTTCCGTTATCTAAAGTTTATAGATATTTGAATCCTACATGTTCCTGTCACATCACTAGCTCTAATTTTTATATAATATTTTCCTTGAATAGGTTACATCAAAGGTCCTGACTATTGAAACTTGTTGGAGACTGACTTTATGTCATACTCCTTGTAGGAATTACTTTCAGATCTTACTACCCCGTCACTATTTACTGCACATTCACAATGGATAGAACCTTCACATGCACTGCATCTAACCAATCTCCTATATATACACATATATATATGGAAATTAGTATTTTAAAATCATTTTGATCTTATTTATATTTTTAAATTCTTGATTGAACAATTTAAAGTGTGTGAGTTTTAGAATCTAAAGTTTAGTTTATAACATCACACAAAAGATTGTAATAAATTGTAACAACCAATTAAATGTGATAATTATGGCAAGTACAATGATAAAAAATAATTGATCACTTCAATGCAAGCAATGCCTTCAAATGCAAACTACAAGTAAGACATGTGACAAGAAGCAAAATGTGATAACATGCTACCTACAAATAAATACAAAAATAAGATCATCAAAGCACTCATAGCACTCAACTAAGCATGGGAAAGATCTTTGAAGTCCATCTTGACTCAAAACTAATCAATAAATAAGGGTCCCAAAAATTTTAAAAGTAGAGGTGTTAAACTTGAACAACAAATACAAGTACAACAATGGTGATGATTTTGGTTTCAAGGATATTCATATATATTCGAGCATTGACATAACATGATCATGTATGTGGTTCTGAGGTGGTGGTTTGGTTTGTTGTTAGGAGGTTGTTCTTATCTCCTAATTACTTATTTGATTTCTTGAGTATGGTTACTCTTTTATGTATCTATTTGGAAAATTCCACATAATATCTCTCAAAATCAAACATTGACAACCAATTTTCCATATGCCCTAGACTTCCATCCTTCTCATTGGATTTCAAAATATGTATTTACAACATAACCCAATTTGGAAAATTTTGATATAGAATGAAAATACTAATGTGAAAATGGACAAACATGATACTCTATCTAGCTTGCTAATTAACAAGCTTCCAAGGTTCCATTTTCAATGCCTTCAAATTTTATATAAATACCTAAAATAGGTGCCCAAATTTAAAACACCTAGAACTAGTCAACTCGGATCCTAAATTTACAAGTTATAAATTTATTTAATTCATTGGCCCAAAATTAAATTGCATGAATTTATTTATTTTACAAGACTAGAAGAATTATAATTAAACACTCTTAATTATAGAATGGCTTATTACAAATATTTAAAGGAGAAAGAGGAAGAATAAGATAAATTATAGTTGAGCATCCAACTCATCATTGTCTTGCTACCTTTGACTAATCACCTTGCTATTGCTACTACTCTAAGAAGTGCTTCTTAATTTTTTTCCAATTATGCTCCCTAATGGTGTAAGCACAATTTCACATTATATTTGGCACTCACTTTAGTATTCACTCCCCTGGTTCATTTTAGGACAATTTTCCAGCCTTGTCCTTACCTTCAACTCAAGAGAATGTGTTGAAACTACCCTAAAAACCTTATTGGCAACACTATACCCTTAAAACTCCACTTAATGTTCAAATTTGGGTCAATTACTAAGTCAAGGGACCCTTTACTAGTGGTTCTTGCTCGCTTTGACAAGCACGAAACACGTGGACACTAGTGACCTGCACTAGGGTCCCACCATTTCACTCAAAAAAAGTTGGGCATGTGTGAGAGTTGACCTTTGCCTTGTGCAACATGACCTCAATTTCAATATTGACATGCAATTTTTAAAAAAAAATCAAATTTACACATGTTAGCCTACACCTAACGTTATTCTTATGTTTCCCTATTTAAACATGAAAGTCTGTCATACTAAAGCATTATACGATATGGTGAAGCCCTACCAAAATTAGTATTAAGCTCTACAAAATTGTAAACAATATTTATTTCTACTTGATATTGTTATGATGATTAAAGTTTTAAGGATGTAAATTGATTTGGAATCAAGGATACATCATTGGATTTTTCACATCTTCAACACAATTGGGTGTGATTTCAATTGGTTCTCACATTCAAATTTTTTGATCACCTTGTTGCCCTAAGTGAGGTAATTTGTTGTGTTTTACTTCCCTTGAGCATAGCCTTTCTCTTGGGTTGGATCTTGCACTTCCTTGTTTGAGGCATGCAGAAATCCACTCTAACACACTTGAGTAGGGTTTCCATCTAATATTTTACTTGTCACTGCTCGCTACAATCTTAGAAACACTTAAAACTCAGAGAACACACTATCATCCTTTATCAAATTGGCTATTTGTGGAGGTCAGAATACCAAAATAGGGGTTTGACCAAGGAAAACTCCTATATAGCTAACCATCTATTTTCCTTCTTTATGTATGTAAAAGTTCGGATGTGAAATTGGAGATTTTAGATATCAAGAGACCAAAGAATCACAAGAGTGTCTAGACTACATCTTGGATTGTGCAAAACCCTAAGGTGTGGGTGCCCTATGTTGGTGTCCCACCTTTTCTACCCCTGCTTTTGGAGACCGGTTCCTCTCTTTTTTCACTTCTCAAATATATATTTGTGTCTATAAAAATTTATTAGCCTACATAATTATTCATTTCTTCAATTTAAGGTTTGTATCACCTAGGTTAATTAAAACACATTTTATCAATTTTCCCACTTTGCAACAAAGGAAAGAAACCCAAGAAAATTGGCTCTCCTTTTATGAAGTTAGCCAATCATAACACCTTCATTGGTTTGTGTTCTAGTGTTTAGTGAAGAAATGATTGATCTAGGTTCATCCACTAGTTAGTCTAGATCCTCTTTTCACACATAACATTTTGGTGAACCTAACTTAGATTACACTTGCATATAGATTCTTTATTTTTATTGTGTTCAAGTACTTAATTAATTTAATAGTCTTTAATTAGTTAATTAATTAGTTAGATAATATTTACATTTACAAAAATATTGTGTGTTTAGTTAGAAAATAAAACACAAACAAATTTTCTTTTCATTTAGATTAGAAAACAAAAATATAAACAAAGTTTCTTCTATCCCTAAATCAACATTTACCATCTTGTCATCACTTTTCTTCTACTTCTATCTCTTCTCTCTTCTATCTTCAACATCTTGGAGAAAGTAAGATTATCTGATCATGCTAGATCTCTTTCTATGATATTTTCACATGCTTGATAAGTCATTTAGTAGTGACGATTTTGATATGTTAGATGAATCCCTTGATGACTTCATCTCAATGGAATAATCCTCTACAACTCTTAAAACATCTCTTTATCAAAGACTAATTAACAAAATTGAATTTGTGAAACCAAATATTGTGGTACATATTTCTCCTGATGTTCCTCAACCTAAAAATAATCCTATTATCACTATTAGAGGTGTTACAAACCCACCTCGACCTCCTAGTTACATTCTAAATTTTGTAAAATGACTTACTTAAAACAATAATTTTGACCAAAGTGTATCACAACCTCATTATCATGTAGTTTCTCACACATACAATACTCAAACTAATAAACAACCTAAAAAAACATTGGTTGTTCCCACTATTTTGCTTCCTCAAACTATTCTTCCCCCACACCTCATCTTCCTCCACATGTTGGTAACAAATATGATCTTGTCAAGCAACTTCATGTTACTCTGGCTAATATCTCACTTTGGAAATTGATACATACTTTTCCTACATATTGCCATAGGATGCTCCAGGAGGCCTTATAGAGATAGTTGTACCACCTTCTATTAGAACAAATGATGTAGAAACCTTGTTAGAACTTAGATTATATGCATACAAAAAACCTAGATATTGTATTCCACCAACATGAATTACCTTCTTTTTAGATTCAACGACAACATGATCCTCTCATGATTCTTGTCATCATTAATCAAAATGGAATAAATAATACTCTAATCGATAATGGATTAGGTCTTAATGTTTGTAGCATTGACTTGTTACATGTAAGATCGGTGTAGATATGTCTCTCATCAAGCCCGATACTCTTTCTATTCAAGGATTTGATAACATTGGTAGGAAATCATTGGGTACAATAAAATTACCAACTGAGGTAGGACCTATGATTTTTCCTACCCTAATCCATGTCATGCCCGATTCTCTTTCATAAAATCTTCTTCTTAGTACACCATGGATTCATTTTAAGGAACCGGTCTTGTCTACTCTTCATCGTGCAATGCATTTTGTATACAATAACAAGCTCTATATAGTTAAAGTGCATCCAAATCTAGAAATTTTCTTACAAGAAGAAGCCAGATATCAACCTCCTATTTCTAAATCTCTTATTACTTTGATTCCATATTCAAAAGTGGAACCACTGCCTTGCAATGATAATGATATCAATAATTGTAAATCACCTACAACTATGCTCTTTGGCGATGATTGGGTTTGTTAGATTTTACATCTTCCTTCATTGGAGAATATAAAATCTTGTCATCAAATCCTAAGGAGATGAAGGTTGTTTTGGTGGCATCTACACAATATTTTCCTTCTTCTCAAATATCTAATCTCAACACTACAATTTCTTCTACGTCCACAATTCTTGCTAGTTATACCTCTACTTTTGATGATGCCACTAATGGTGATCCACCATCTTCAATAAAAATGAAATCCATTTATGGTTGAGTTTTTAAGATCTCGTAAATTGGGTATAGAGGTAATGGTTGTGGTATAAACAAACAAGTTATCAAGATCCTTGTAAAGCCTAATTCACAAGATTCGATGGTTGATCTTGGTTACCGCCCTTCAAAACCCATAAAGTCCTCTCATCGAACCTATCTTAATGTAAATATGATAACTCAATCTCAAATTATTTCTAAATCATCACTTAATCTAACCCATCCCAAAATTATAGAAACAAGTCCAATTTCTAGTACACCTTCGTTCGATATCTTCTCAACCAATGAGTCAGCTGAATTTCTAGAAGTTTATGAACACTTTCCTCGATATCATCATGATTGTGGATTTAATTATTGTTTAAATTTTATGGCATACTTGGGAAAGACACTAGTGCATTAGATGGCACATCAGTTTCTGAAGAGATGCTTCAAAAATTTCCTCATCTACCTAATGTCCCAAACTAGAGTATTATCCTTGTTGGAGATACTATTGATACATAGATGGACTTGATTAACTCTAAGAAGGTTGTCCCAATTGGAAAGTTCTTATAATCTAATGAAAAAAATGAATATTCTATTCTCACACATGAATTTCTTGATCTCTTTGCCTAGTCATACTTAGATATTCCTGGTATTGATCCAAATGTGGTGACACATACTATCACATTGTATTATGATGTCAAGCACATAAGACAAAAGATCCAACAAATGAATCCCAAGGTGGTCAAGGTTGAGATTGAGAAGATCCTACAAGGTAGCTTGGTTTTCCCTATTGACTATTCCCCTTGGATATCAAATATAGTTGTTGTCACTAAACCCAACAACCATATTTGAATGTGCACTAATTTTTGGGATCTTAACAAAGCTTCTTTAAAAGATTTTTTTCATGTTCCTAACATCCACATGATTGTTGGATCTATTTCTAGCCATGCTTTACTCTCCTTTATGAATGGTTTCTCTGGATATAATCAAATTTTCATCAACCCTCAAGATCAATATAAATCAACTTTTATTACACCTTGGGGAGAATTTGTTGGGTGGTCATGCCTTTTATACTATTTAGACTACTAGTGTAACATACCAATGTGCTATAACACTCAACTTTCACAACTTCATTCACAACATCTTGGAGGACTATGTCGATCACATCCTTGCCAAGTCTATCTCACATCAAGATCACATCAAAATCCCTCATCAATTTTTTGAATGAATTGATAAATATAACATGTGTTTGAATCCTCATAAATGTGTTTTTGGTGTTGATAGTGAAAACAATTTGGGTTCATTATTTCACATCATGGTATTGAGGTGGAAACAAAGAAAATCGATGCTATAATCAATATGCCACCTCCAAAAAAAATCTCTCAAATTTGTAGTTTATAAGGTAAGATTCAAGTTATTTTTTGATTTGTCTCATTACTAGAAAATTAGACTCTCCCTTTTACTCAAACTCTTAAGAATGATTCTCATTCCAATTGGAATGAGGATTATCAAAATTCTTTTGATGATCTAAAACAATATGGCTAACCCTCTTGTCTTACAACTCATTTTGGAATGACCTTTCCTTATTTACACTTTTGCTTCGTCCAATGTTCTTGCCATGTTATTGGAACAACATGATGATGATGGTAAAGAGCGTGATATATATTTTACATCAGACACACTCGATTATGAGGTCAGATACATTGCAATTAAGAAACAATGTCTATATCTTTTTTTTTGTAACACATAAGTTGAAACACTATCTTCTTAACGTTGAAACTCATGTCGTTGTAAACTTTGATCCATTGAAACATATATTTTCCAAAACCAATATTTCAAGATGTCTTGCCAAGTGGGTGATGTTGTTAACGAAATTCGATCTTAAATTTATCTCCCAAAGGGAAATTAAGGTTCAAGCATTGACCAACCACTTAGTTGACACTCCTTCACCACTTTCTCTCCCAAATTAAGAATCATTTCCCAATGATCACATTCTCCCCTTAGATATTGATCAAAGGTGGGATTTATTCTTTGACGATTCTGTGTCGAAATGGCTCTAGTGCTAGTGTTATACTAATACCCCCTTTAGGAAATCTAATTCTCCTATCTTACCATCTCAATTTATCATGTACTAATAACATTGTAAATTATGAAGCCCTTATTGCTAGCTTGTGTGTTGCATTGTCTCTTAATATTCAACATCTTCATTTTTTGGTGATTCAAAGTTGATTATAAGGAAAATCACTAGATCTTATCAAACGAAGCAAGATAAGTTCTCTCAGTATCATTACTTGGCCTTATCAAAGTTGAGGCATTTTTCTTCTTTCACTATTGACACTATTATCAAAAACACAATAAACATGTGGATGCAGTGGCAAGCACTGCCTCACTTATATCCCTTGATGATTCATTCGTTGATTTCCAATTCATCATTCATAAGATCTTTCTTCACCGTCTATTTATGAGAATTCTATTGATATTTCTTTCTATTACAATATTGATTCAAATGAATGGTACTCCCAAATTTTAGTATTTTCATGATGATACCTTTCCTAATTCTTCATCTAAAAGTTCTCAAGCTTCCATTCAAATGCTTTCAACACAATATATCATTTTATCTAATGTCCTCTATCGCAAAGGATACAATGGTCTTCTTCTTTGTTGTCTTAACAAATAAAAGAACCCCATTGCCCTTAAAGGGGCCCATTTAGGTGCATGTGGAGGACACTTTGGTGGTCAATCTTTGGTTCAAAAATTGCTTCGTATAGGTTACTATTGGCAAAGTATGGAACAAGATTACTTTGCCTTTGTTAAAAAATTTCCTCAATGTCAACAACATAACGACTTGATTCGAGTTCCTCCCCATGAACTTCATGCCTAAGTCTCCCCTTGGCTATTTTCCATATGGGCCTTGGATCTTATTGGGAAAATTCCCCCTCCTCAAGGACATACTTTCATTACCATGGCTACTGATTACTTCACAAAATGGATAGAATTGATTCCAATTTGATCCACGATGGATGAAGTAATTTATTATTTTATTCTTGATAAAATCATTTATTAATTTTTTCTTCCTTCCACTTTGGTCTCCAATAATGGTTCATCATTTAATAAATAAGAAGCGAGGAAGTTCCTTGAAAAAATTTACATTCAACATCTCTTCTCTATGCCATATTATCCTCATTAAATTAGTCAAGAAAAAGCTTATAATAAGACAATCGAGCAAATCCTTCAAAAGACTATTGACAAACATGGAAAGGTTTGGCACACTCAATATTTTTATGTATTATGGGCTTACCAAATGAGTGTCCATATGGATATAGTACCACCCCATACAATCTCATGTATGGTGCTAATGTAATCATGCCCTTGGAGTTATAAATTCCTTCATTATAGATTTCTCTCAATGACATTCTAGATGAAAATTTAATTATAGGGGACAATGACTTCAACAACTTGATATGTTTTTTGCACAACTTATACATACTCTCAAACATCTCCAAGCTTATCAAAAGAGCATTCAACACACTACAATGAGTGTGGAATTCATCACTCATTCGAGGTTGGTGACTTGGTAATTTATGAGAATCAATGCAATAGGAATGTTGATCCAAGTTAAAAAAAGGAAATTCAGCATGAACTAGTTAGGAATTTACACCATCATTGAAGTCTATAGATCAAGAGCATATAAGCTATCTACAATTAATGGTACACATCTCAAAGAACCCATTAATGCTATGCATCTACGTAAATTTTATGTTTAAATTATTTTTTTTCATTTATCTATGAAAGGTATGCTATTATTTAAAGAATATTATGTTAGATGGTTAATATTCTTATCTATTTGATTTATGTTTTTTCATCCATAACAAACATATGTGTGTCTTGAATTATGTGAGTAGTTTTCTTAATAGTAAGAATTACTTTTTGTTAGCATATATTTTAGTAATATGTGTACCATGTTAATTAGATTGTTGTTGAATTTAATTAAATAATGTGATTACATTATTTAATTAGATCATAGGGGTATTTGGTTCAACATGTGTGTACACTAAAACAATCATATGTTTTATTTATGTAAACAATTTAGTTAAGCCATTTAATTAGATCACATGATTCATCTAATCAAATAACATATCACCAATAAATGTAGATCAATAAAATTATTATAGTATTTATTAATTAATCTTATTAGGCTGTTTAATCAAATCACAAGTGTATTTAATTAACCTTACATGTCAATTACCACATTTAGTTAGATATTTTTTGCATTTAAATTAAATAATAAATCACATTGTTTCAATTAGATCACAAATAGCATATAAATTAAACCATCTCATAAATGCATATGTTGACCGAAAATCTCAAAATGCTCATATATATTCATACAATTGTATCAATACATGATATAACCAAAATTGCCACTCTAGAAAAATGTGGTTTCTTAGAATGGTACAAAAATAATATACAATAGTCTCATCAACCTATAGGCCCATAGCTTCCTGATGAAACATTGTTTACACAGCCTGAAGCCCCGACTAGTGAACGACCCAGTATGTTCACCCGATCTTATTCCATGTCACAAAATTTCCCAAGCACATCCCATAAGCCCTATCTTGACTACAATCCTAAAGAGTCAATAGGATCTAGTCAATTCCCCATATACAAACAGCTGTCTATAAATCCATATCCTTCCCGAGCATCTCTAGCAACTCTCTTTGATCTTAGCAGCAACCCTGAGCTTATGGATAGGTTAGCCCGACAGGTCATTCAAAAGCTTTCCCTGACTCCAAAAACATAACAAAAACATGACCAGAAAGGAAAAGGCATTAAAATCACAAAAATGGGTGAGAAGAGTTGTATGATGAAAGAAAAGATGCCAAAGACAAAACTCCCAAGGGCTGGATCTGAGAAAAAGAGCATATATAAGATGGAATTAAACAATCAGGAACAGGAGATCATAGGATATGAACCAAGAAGATGGCCTACTCCTGAAACGTTTACAATTATCAATCTTGACCGAAGACTATGGGGAAAATATGAAGCATGACCTCATACAGAATTGGGAAAGAAATAAAAGAATTTTGAAGCCCAGAGAAATTGGATGGCACAATGGATGATCTCTGCACAAGAAAACATAGATGACATGGCTGTAGATATTAGATTTAGTAGTGGCCAAGCCTTAGAAGCTGTAAATAAAATTGAAATTATTTCTGAAGATCAACAAAAGATTTTCACCTCTGTCAAGAATGCTGAACATTATTGTTCTACTCTACCTAATGACATTACAAGTGTCAGTTATGATGTCATTCAAGTTCATAATAGTGTGAAAACTGTTATTTCTATACAACAGCATCAAGATAACTACCTTACCCATATTTATGATGATCGGAAGACACATGAAAATTCCAGAAAGGTTGCTGACTTAGAAAATTCAGCAGACACATGAAAATTCAGCTGAAAATTTTGAAGGAGGAAAAACAGTATTCAATAATTTGTAAACACACCTACCACCTACGGTAGCATACACAGAATCTGGTTGTAAAATGATGCCTTTGACTTGTAATAGGAGGAAAAATGCAGATTGGACATATTTATCATCAAGATTTATGGTGAAGTTTGGTCTAACAAACATGCGAGCATCTCCACCTTTTGTTTCATCAAAAGATTTAACAAGGCGACCTCGGAATTGTCCTATGACAGTTTGATCCCAGATTCTACATCGAGTGTCTATTAGGCTGGCAAAGTATTCAGCGCCTATATCATAGTTGAAATGAGGATGTAGAATAATGTCAACTAAAGAAAAATGCACATGGAAGAAACCCTTTCCTTTCCATCTTTTGATGTATTCAGGAAGTAAAAATGGCAAATAGACTGGACAAATACCAACACTAGAAACCCTAAGATTTATCTCTGATTGTCGCACATAATTCATCATTTTTGCCTTTATGCCTTTCTCAGGATATAAATTAGATATCTTAACATCTGGAAACTTAAAATTACCATATTCATCTATGAGTTCTTCTTTATCTTGGAAGTGATTATGGATAACAGAAGAAAGAGAACTGCTTGCATGCATTGAGTGTTGACTAGCCATGATGGAGAAATGAGAACTTACTTGATTTCGCTAATCCTTTGGCTGCTACGTTTTCCGTCTTACTGCTCACCCTTCACACGCCTGTCCTTTGGCTTCAACACGGGATTTACGGTCTTACTGCGGGTCCATAGCTACTTGAGACATCAGAACCAAAGTTTCCATCAAATGACTGACAGAACTTAATGAGGCAAGATTTTTTCCAAAGTCCAGACCACGACCAAGACTATAACGATGATAACACAGACTATTTTGACAAAGATTCCAAAACCAGATGAACAATAAATACTTGAATATGTATCCTGGATTTGCATTTCAATGTCAGGCATTGTATTCATAGATAACAAAGGCTACGAATACAAAGAGACAAAGGAGACAGAAGATAAACAGGGAAAATTTGCACTGATACCGTAGTCCAAATTCAAATGCCATTCACCCTTAGGCTTTGATACCAATTTGCGGAATAACAACAGAAATGACAAAGATTTCTATTAATCATATCATGTGCAAGTTACATCCGACAAGCATTCAGATTCTGATCATCCAGATCGCACTAGGCGCAGGAGAGAGCATAAGTCTGAAATGCAAACTAAGGACTTTTCCTAAACAATAGACTCCAATCCTAGACAACTGATGTCGAGAATGAGGTGTCCTCAACAATTTAAAGAAGAGGCTGAGCTTCTAACCTCATGGCATATTACAATTAATTTGGAATCCGTCCATACGTTTTTGCCACGTGTCCCCAACCTTTTGCACTATAGAGAAGATAGCTGTTAAGCAATCTATCAAATAAAGACAATCACTTTTGGGACACCCGTGAGTGAGAAGGGCCCACTTAACACCCGTAAGTGGCTACAAGGATCGTGCTTTTTATGACAGAGTTTCATCCTGTTGTCACAACTTAACGTGGGTGACATCACGACACATACAAGCCCATGTGCTAGCCATCAGAATGGTATAGGATCTAATAATTGGTCTGGTAGTTCTTGATAAACTCAAATCCAATCCTCGGACCTAGGGTTAAAGACATAATCAATTTGAACCACATAGTCTTGAGAATAGGCCTGGTCTAGCTCAACTCTTCTAGCAAGGAGTGTTGGCTTGAGGTTTATCTCCATATTTTCAATCCTGAATTCTGGTCTCCATCTAGCTTCAAGAGGGTATAATTCAATTCTAGGAAAATGATATCCCGTTCTTGGATAATGCACCAAATATTGAACCATACAATCACTTAGTGTTATTTTAAACTGTGGATATAGTAAATTTAGGAATTCTTCCATATCAGGATTAAATCTGGCTCCAACAATATCAGCATATTCTTCAAAGGTATCCTGATCAAAGCTTATGCGAGTGATAAAACCAAATTTCAATCCTTTTAATAAATTCATCTTACTCTGTTTTGACCAGTTCATGCCAAACAAACCTTTGATTCAGATATGAATGGAGTTGTTTCCACACCAATATTTGACAGGAGCTCTCTCCAAACCAAATGATTCTTTAAATTCTTCTTCTTCATCTGAATCTACTAGGCCTTGGGTATGATGATAATTAATCAAATTTTTCATTTTTGAAGCCATTTATTCAGAAAATATGACTCCAGTAAAACAATGATTATCTCTTTTGGAAGAGTGGGGAGAGTGAGCAAACTTCCATTACCAGAATTTACCATATACATGGCGATACCATCTGGTCTATACCAATCTAGGGAGTTGAACTCAAGATCAGTATATAGAACCTACAAATTCTCTGGTCAGAGTGTCAGCTAGTGGATTGTTCTCACATTTTATCCATTCAATATCAAAATCATAGCTGAGGAACTTGAAATACCATCTAGCGATTTGACCTTGAGCAATATCTTTGTTTGGCTTCTTCTTGAGTAGGCTTCTCATGGCTTGATTGTCAGTTTTCACAGTGAATTTTACTGGCTTCAGGAAGATCTTGAACTTTTCTATTCCTTTTTTGACTACCAATATTTCTTTCTCATAAATATGATATATGTGAATGTACCAGAACGATATCCACAGATATTTTGCTTTCCATTTCCTTCTTCCTGCATTAGCACAGCAGACCAGGTGTTATCAGAAGCATCAGTGTACATAAATAAAGGTAAGTCAGAAGCAGGAGTCTGCAGAGCAGGCAAATGTTGACATTTTGCTTTAATTCTTTGAACTGCTTCTGTTGCTTCTAAAGACCATCCTTCTTTCTTTTCTTTTAGATGAGATTGAATGATTCGGCGATTTTCAGCTAAGCCTTTATAGAAAGGGGAAACATAATTCAGACATCCCAAAAATCTCTAAATTTGCTTTTTATCCTAAATAATGTCAGGGAATTCCTGAATTCACTGTAAGATATGTGGCTGAAGTTGAACTTGGCCATTACTCAGGTGTAAGCCAAGAAAATCAATTTAGCTTTGTCCAATCACCATCTTTTTAGTTGTTAAACATATCCCATATTTTCTAATGGTTGCATAGAGTTCTTCAAGATGCTGCAAATGGTCAGTAACTGAATCAGAGAAGATAAGAATATCATCAATATAAACAGCACAAAATTCTTTCAGATGCCTTAGTGCCTAATCCATGTGTCTTTGGAAATATGCAGGAGCTGTGCACAAGCTGAAAGGCATGATGTTCCATTCATACAATCCTTGTGGGACCGAGAATGATGTCTTATATTTGTCTGATTCTTTTACCTTAATTTTCCAGAATCTTGATTTACAGTCAAACTTTGAAAAAACCTTTTTAGTGGCAGCTCTTCTGATTAAATCAGTGCTAAATGGTATGGGATAGTTAAATGGAAGGATAATTTCATTAAGAGGCTTATAATTGATGCAAAGTCTCTTTTTCCCTCTTACCTGTTCTGCTCTCTTGTTGACTAGGAAAGTTGGGCATGCAAATGGACTTTTAGTGGGACGGATGAAATGTCCATTAAGTAATTCTTTCAACTGCTCGTCCATTTCTTTTGTTTCTTTTGGACTCATTAGATAGGCTGGCTCATGAGGTATGACTGATTGACACTTTGGCCATATCTGTATTTCACATTCTTCATGATCCTGGGACCAAAACTGCAATGGGTTCATGCTGCAACAATCTATTTCAAATCTCTGTTTAATTTCATTGAACACATCAGGAGGTTTCTCTACTAGTTCTTTTATTGACTCTTTCTGTTTCTTTTTCCCACTATGTTCAAACTTATGGTTCACAATTTTAAGTGCAGGAATCTCAATCTGTCCATCTTCGTGTCTTAAAGAAATCTTATGTTTCCAAAATTGCAGTGGCTCATATTTTGTTAGAAACAAAAATCCCAATAGAACATCATCTTCTAGATCATTATACTCAATGAAATTAGTGATGAAAATTTTAGCCATAATTTCTATGTGGACATCTTGTGCATACCTGCCCATCTGAATCCTTTCTCTGTTAATTGCATAACTATGTGGAAGATTAGGTCGTTCTTTCCAGAATTCTGTAGGAATAGCATTGGTTTTTTCCAATGATCTAGAAGAACCTGTATCCACAAATGCATCCAATGGAATTTTCTTATATCCATGAAAACAAAAATTAATTCTGATATAGTTACCATTGTTTGCAAGCAATAGAGAGCAAGATTTGTCATTTGTTCTTTCAATAAGACTATTGCTGGTGCTGCTAGCTTCTGATTCTTCTTCTTGTGTTGCTTCTTTTTTAGACTCTTCTGCTTTGAATAGAATATATTTGATTTCTCCCACTTCTGCAGAGAGATTTCGAATTTCTTTTTGCTGAGTTTTAAGCAATCACTTTAAATCTACAACATCATCCATTAGTAGATCAAATTTCTTAAGGATTGCAATAACATCAGTATCAGCATCAAAAATTTTGGATTTGGAAGAAGAGACTTTTTCTTTTCCTTTTCTCTGTCATGGAGGGATCTTGTATCCATGGTCCATTTCCTTTTCAACCCCTTTTGGGGGTTTTTTCTGTAATCTGAGTTGTTTTTCCACCTCAGCTTTATCTGATTCTAGGCTCTTTAATTTTTCCAAGTGGTGGTGGACATCTTTCTTTCTTTCATCCTTTGTTCCTACCATTTTGTAAGGATCTTTTGATTTTTCAATCTGTATTTTGACTTTTAGATCTTGCAAAGTGCTCTTAAGAAGTGAGGTTAGAAAATCCTCATCAGGGTCTGAACTTTCTGATTTAGAATCAGACAAATTATACATGTGTCTATAGCGATCCTTTATATCTTTGAATTTTAGCATAAAACTTGAGTCAGGAACAACTTCTACTAATTCATACAAATCTTGTAGATCCATAATATTGCTACTTTCAACTATTTCCCATCCTGGATTTTCAAATTCAAACATTGCATAAATTTTTGTACCAGGATTTAATTTCTTTGGACAGTTAGTAGCATAGTGAGGTCCTTTGCAAATAAAACATTTAATTCCTTTTGGGGCCTTATTATTTCTTTTCCTCAACAAGTATGGGGGTGTTCTATGAAACTTTCTTCTCTTGTAGGGGACTGCCCTATATTTCTTCTTAGATCCATACTTACCATGATTGCTGCGTCTGAAGGTGTATTCTCCTTCATGATATTTGTTTCTAGAACACCTTCTGCATTTACATTTTCTACCACAACCTCCTCTTTTGAACTGTTTTAATTGCTGGAAATCCCTGAGCTGATTGATGGGAGGAAGATCACAAAATTCTTTTAAATTACATGTGTAGTTATATTCTTCCTTATTGAGTTGGAGAGCACCCAATAGACATTGCTTTTCCAGCTTGTACCTAATCAATCTTTTTATTGTAGGGAAACTTACATCATCAAGCTGTTTATGTTCTTTTCTGATTATATAGTCTTGTGCCCATGCACCTAAGCCACAGGGAAGAGAATTCAAATAATACTTCTTTGTAGTTAGGTCATGCATTTTATTTGCTGCAACCATATAAGATTCAAACATGCAGTTGTATTCATCAAATTTAGCTAAATTCTTTAGCTTCATGGATT
>VDFB02083729.1:0-31713 GCA_007258455.2 Sequoia sempervirens
TCAGAAATATATATATATTTGCAGCAGTAATTAAGTTCAGAATACACCACCATATTAATAGTCAAATAACATAGCAAAAATACACTACCACTTTATACTCAAATGTCATGATATACAATTATAAATTAAAGTTCAAACTTCAAACATAAAAATGTCAAGTGTTTACAATCAACCATTAATGATTATTGATCAATGATCATTGATCAATTTGAATCATATGGGTCATCAAAAAAAGCAGCATAATTAGCAACATTAGATGCTACATTTGTGTAGAACCACAAAGAGCATTAGTGGCACTCGCACAAGCACTGTCACTAGCACTGACACTGACACTGACACTGGCATTGACACTACCACTTGCATGCTCAGTAGTTGCTTCAAGATGATAGTCATCATCAATATCAAGTGCAGCTAAGTGACTTGTGGAAGCATCCAAGTCAAGCTGCTTTGGTTCAATATCCCACCTCTTTGTGTCTCCTTCTTTGTAGGAACTATGCTTGTGTGTAAGGAGGCGCAAGTTTGAATGCACGTACACCAAGTCCTTTGCCTTTTTTGAATGTAGCCTATTGCGTTTTATTGAGTGGATGAAGGAGTATGTGCTCCAATTCCTCTCAGAAGAGGATGAACTAGCAACCTATTAAGACCAAATTAAATAGTTAAGAGTTACAAAATTTAATTAAACAAAATTATTAATATATAAATTAAAATTAAAATTACAAAATATAAAACTTACTTGGGATAAAATTTTTATTGCAATAGGTTGGAGGTGCCTATATTCTTGCCCATGGAAGTACCACCAACTATGAGCATCCACCCTGAACTTGTCTCGAAGAGCATCAAGATTTTGATCAACACTACCAGAGCATGCAAAAGCCATGAACTCAACCCTCACTCGATCACGTTGGTCATGATCAATGAAGAGTCTACGTAATGCTGCCTTGTACCCTTGAGCCACTTCAACATCCCTATATGGAGCAACTCTTGATGAAGCAGATCTATCTCAGGACTATAATACTTGGGACTCAATGCAAAAGTGAGAAGATGCAAGGGAGTGGTCATTTTGTTCCATCTATCAACCATGATTTCCTGTAGCTCTTTGAAGAACTTTTCTTCAAGATCTTCCTCTTTTGCATTGATGATGGTTTTCATCTTCTCAATCATTGAGTCAATACCATCATATACTTCTCCCAAACAAGGTCTATCCATGTTTGTGTAACGGATCATGCTCAATATAGGCTCAGTGAAATTGACCAGGTACTCAACACGATCCCACCAATTATCATCTAGGATCCTTTACCTGACCCTATTTGCCCTTTCATTGCTAGATTGCCTCCATACAACCCAATTAGGGCTGATTACCATGGCATAGAGTGCCTCATGAACCTTTATAAGTCGTCTCAACACAATTGTGTTGGAGGTAAAACAGGTCTCGACAACCTATTTGAAAATCAAAATTAAAATTAAAATATATTTAAATTTACAAAATCAAAATTTAAAATTAAAGAAATTCAAAATTTTTAAAATATTGAGAATTAACTTACCTTCAACAATTCAATTTTGAGAATTGTCTAAATATTCCTGTGTCATATGGTGGTTGGTGACAAACATTTGAATGTCTTCGCCCTCAGCATACACCTGTTTGATTCACTCAATTTTGGATCCAATTTTTTGTAGCATTAGATTGAGGGAGTGGACAACACAAAATTATCCGAAAAATGTGTGAATACTTCTCCTCAATCAATAACCCAGCAGCCCTACAATTTTTAGCATTGTCAGTTACAACTTGCACAACATTTCGATGGCCCACTTCTTCAATAGCTTGTCAAAGGATGTTAGCAATAAATGGACCATCCTTCTGTCACAATCTTTGCTCTTAAAAACATTGCCCCAGGGGACAATAATAACATTGATCAATTGGCGATTTTTTGCATCTTTCCATCCATCAGAAACGATGGTCACCCCTGTTTCAATCCATGAATCCCTTATGGGCTTCAAAGAGTCTGCTACATGTTTCACCTCTTTCTCCAATAAGGTGCAACGCACCTTCTCAAAACCTGGGCCCTTATACCCCTTTGGAGCCTCATTAATAGATTTCACCATTTTTTGCCAATATGGTGAATGAACAACATTGAATGCCAATCCATTGGCATAGACACATCTTGCTATGTCTTGATCAACAATCTCTCTTGCCTCATTCTGAAATGAAGCTTCCAACGGTCCCTTAGATCTTTTATTTGAAGAGGGCATGGTTTGCTCTTGAGGGATGTCCATAAATGGATGGCTTTCTGTAGGTGGATAATAAGAAGGTGGTGTAGGGGGTTTCATGGATCAAGATCCTTTCTTCAAAGGATGGCTTGTTTTACCACTAGTTGCTTTTTGGTCTGCCTTTTCTTGCTCAGCAATATATATCAACACTATATCATTCAGAATGCCACTGTTATCTTCACTTGGACATGGTTTGATGCCTAGTTCAGGGACCCTGCACAAATGCCCTTTCACTCGACTGTATGAGCTCGAATATTGAACATGGCAATGACTACAAATCCATACATATCCTCCACCACCTGGAAGTTGCTGAACCATTTCTACATATTTCCAAAGGGGAGTTGGGTTTGTCTTGAAACGAGATTGGATTGAGCCTAAGGAGGTACCAGTTGCCATTGTAATATGGAATAGTGAATACCTAAGGCACAACATATTGCAATTTTGGTATTGATTCATTGAATTTGAAACTAAAAGACTTTATTAATTTCAAAAAAATGAAAAAATTGAACATGTGTTATAAACATTTAGAGGAATGAAAAGTAAAACAAAACTAAAACTAAAAAGCAAAACAAAAGAGTTGAAGTTCATTTGTTAAAAAAATGTAAAAAAAATAATCAAAAAACTTCAAAAAACCTACCTCTTTTGAAGAAATCTTGCTCTATGATCTTCTTAGCAACGAATAGACACTTGCAAGTGCTTAGGAATAGCACAACAATCAACTTTGAACAATCTACGATCAGCCTTCAAGTCTATTCCAGCTTGTGCAAGCAAAAGAGAAAGTTTAGCAATGGAGGCAAAAAATCTTTTTTCTCATTCACAAATTGGTAAATGAGTATCACTTTACCTATTTCATGTTTTAGAGGCAAGTATTAGGGTTAGAAGGAATAAAAAACTCTTTAAAAGTCAAAAATATTAAAAAATAAAAAAAGTGTTAAAAAGCGTGCTTGGTGAAATTCTGCCCGGGTTTGAAATTTTCGAACCCTGTCCGGACCCATAGTCAGGGGTCCAAACCCTGGCCGAACCCATAGGGGGATTTGTGGACCCACAACGAATTTGGGTGGACCGGACTCGAACCGAACCCAGGGTCTGTAGGGGCGAACCCGGTAACTTAGTTTGGTTATGATGGATTTGGCAACTTAAGGAGACTTTGTTGGATTGTTTCCAGTTTACTGTTTGTGGCTGGTTGAGGACAGAAACCATCATTTTTGGCACCAGTTTCGGTGGTGAGAGATCCACCCTAGTTGGAGGGAGTTATTCTATGTCAAGAATCATCATTGCTCTGAAGAGTTTGATCGTTCTAGGGTTCTAATATGAAGATTTTGTTGATTTTATGATTTCTTTAAGTATGCTATAGTACCGCTGCTACAGTGACATCTATAGTGACGTGCTACAATACGCTGCTATAGTATGCTGTTATAGTGATGTGCTACAGTGCGCTGCTACAGTGTTAGGGCTTCTGTTTTTGGCTTGTGTTTGGGCTGAAAGGCATCTATTTGGAGCATAGTGTCTGCACTTGTCATGGCATGAGGTTGGTGAAAGGGTGTGCGAGTCTCTAGAGGCTGGATGTGAACTCTCAAGGACACAAACAGTCAAATATCTGCCGTGAGACTCCTTATCAGCTGCTGCATGTGAGTTTGGCGGTTTGTATTGCTGGTAATAGGAGCACTGAGTATTGAAAAGTCTGTAATATGACTGCTGTTTTGACTTTCCGGGTAGTCTACAAGCTATTTTGAGCCTATATCAGACCTAGGTGAGCATCTTTTCAGGTCTGGGAACTTCTTGTAAGTGCATCTCATATTGCTGTTACACAAACAGTTAACATTTGTTATAAACCTTCTGTTATTGCTACCATAACAGGTCTACGTAAAAGGAGGTATCAAACATACGTCTGCTCTTGTGTTTTTAGTGGAATATAAACTAGTTTTAGAATTTCCCAAGTCTGAGTTTGAAACAAAATTGCTGTTAGCAATCAGACTGAAATATAGTGTTAAAACACATATTGCTGTTGTACAACTCTGAGGGCAAATGTCTATGAAATCATTGTTAACGCTGCTACAATTTGAGCTGTTGTAAGAAGGATTAAACATGTACTGTTGTAGCATGATTTTGAGTACGAAGTTTATGTAAATTGCCCTTATTAATGCACAGTCTATGAATGCATAAGTCTGGAACTTATTATTGCATATAACTTATCATGTATCAAGCAAGTATGAAGAAGTTGTGATTGCAGAGTTGATTTTCAAATCTGTTTAATGCAAAAATTATCATACAAAAAAGGGGTTGGCCATTATAGTGGCATGAAAGCCTAGTTTTTCTGCCAGCCTATTGGGAAGCTAAACCATACCAGATTTTCAATTGCTTGATAGTGATCGGCACTTGCATGTGTGTTGGTATTTCCAACTCTGGGAGAAGCAACTCAGTGTTTTTCTTGGTTCTTTGGCTTGTTAAGTGAAAGCATGGATTGGTGACCTAAATTCCTACCCAAGGAAGAAGATCCTATCCAAGAGCTAATGATAAGATTATAGAAGAAAAGAGTCATCTATGAAAGTGAAGCTCCTAAAATTATTGATGAATATCAAAACATTCCTGATGAGATCAAAGACAATGTTTTCTCTGAAGCTTTCTTGGACTTCGTTGTATGGAGGGACCCTAGCAAAAAGGGTTTGACTAACTACATAAGAAGGTCAAGGAAGAGAGGAAATTTTCAACAAATCGATGCAAAAGAAAGGGAAGAGTCTAAGGCAAACAATGTGGTTACGAAGGAGCTTGCTGATGTTGACATAACAAGAACAGAAAATTCTATAGATGAGCTTGAATGTGAAAAAGACAAACTTTTGGAACCTCACTATGAAAAAGACTTCACCAATCAAGAGGCATGTATTACAAAGCCCCAAGTCAACTCCTTAGAAGTGCATGCTGCCTTTATTGTTGAAAATGTGCACGAGGAAAAAGACATGACAGCAGCCAATAATGCATCTTTAGAACTATCCAGTGAATTTGTGGACACTAGTACCATGGTTGGCAGTGTTGAGATCATTAACACACATTTGGATGATAGTTTTGTTGAAGGCAACATAGATGAGGTTTCCAAAACAGCGAACAGTGATGAAGACACGATGGTTATGGCTTTGACTTCCAAGACCAGTTAAAGGAGAGAAATTCTTATGTCGGCATGTATAGTGATGAGTTGGAGAATGATTTATTCAAACAAAGAACATCACAGGCGGAGCACAATGAAAATAGCAATCAACCTCTTAACACATGGGATCTGGGTCCGGGTGTGATGGCACCTCAGTATGACAAGGAACCTATTTGGGATGAATACACTTTTGACTATAGTGCTATTCAAACTTCGTCTCCACAGTTATGCAAGGATGATGGCATAGATGGCATTGATGATTTTGTTCTTGAACTTGAGAACAAATCAGATTTCACTTTGCATGTAGCTGAGCATGAGCAAGGACCTAGCAGCCTTGCTGATTTGGATTCACAATCAGCTTCTGAGGATGATCAGGGAGAGACAGAAGTAATTTGGGACAGTGATGGAGACTCTGATAACAAGTATGAAAGTTCTGGTTTTTGCATGCAACATAACAGCAGCATGCTATCCTTGCCTAAACAAGATTGGAAAGAACAATTTTTGGTGTCTATGGAAAAATAAGCGCATACTTTATCTTGGTTGGATGGCATTAGTAGGCTTGTTGAAAAATTCATCTACATGACACCAAGAAACCAACTTGAACAAAATGTTCCCCTTGCTGATTTGCACACTATTACAAGTTCTATGGAGGGAATCAAAATAGTTTTCATACACATGTTGCATGATAGAGATGTTGTATGTCTGAACAGTTAAGGGAAGAGGTTAGTGAGCTGACCACCGAGCTTAATTCCACAAAACTTGCTTTGGAAAGTGTCCAAGAGGCACTTCTTGAAGCAAATGATCAACTCTATGAGACTCAACAATTTAGGGAGAAGGAAGGTAGAGAAAGGGCAAAGGAGATCAAATAGGTAATGAAGGAGATTGATTTTATCCAGGAGGAGTATGATCTTGCACATTGTCCAAAAAAATTAGAAAGTAGGAGTTCGGATCACCAAGAGGATTGGTTTGATTTGGGAGTTGAGGATAATCTTCAGTTTCTTGATAATCATTTGTTTGAGTTAGATGCTGATATGGCGTATGACAATCCGCTTTTTGAGTTCGATGATGGGATTACTCCTAGTTGTAGCATTGCATTGGGTGAAAATAGTAAGGTTTGGGACTCAAGTGTAGTCTCTAGTCATGAGGAGTTGTCTTAGGATTGGAGTAGTGGGTCAAGTTCCTGTATTAGTACCACTACCCACTTTTCGATCAGCGGGTACATGACTTCGGTTTTGGATCTGCAGATGAGTTGGATAGTTTCTTCAGTTCAACAATTGGGTAGTTCATGGTTGAGCCTGGATGGAAATGATGATTTGATCCTAGGAGATGATTATGTTGCTACCTCCATACTCATCTATTCCATGTCTTCAGTGGGATTTTAGTTTGATTACCACTGCCCGTACTTTCTTTCGTTGGTTATAATGACATCTTTTGATGAGTAAATTGATTTTGCGTTTGGGCAGGCTTTGGAGCAACTAGCTGTGAGTATCTTTCCAAACACAATTTACCCGTATATTGCTTCCACTCTAGTGAGTGACACTCATTGTAGCTATGTCATGGAGGTGATATGCATTATTTCAGATAATGCCTTATTGATAGCAGTGGTTTGGGGATGTTGGTGTGTTTGAGAACATTCGTTTGACACTTGGAGGTTGAGAGCTGATGTTATGATTTCAGTTTGCATCAGCAAAGGCTTTTCCTGGCTAGCTGATTTTAGAGATATGGCTGAGATTGACTTGCTTCTTTGGGGCATCACAAGGTGTCATGCCAGGGTTAATTTCTTATGGTTGAGCAGGGTGTTTCTAATGATGACCAAGATTGTGATTGGCAGTGAGTTTGTTGACACAGTCTACTCTAAGTTGCCTTGGCAGGATATATTTCATGGCATTGGCTTCGATCCTTTCAAATATTTCAATATGGGCTTTGATGCTTTTTACTCTTTGAGGGTTCAGGATAGGGGAGTGCAGTTGGGGCACATTGGTTTGATAGTTATGATCAGTGTGGTGTAGCGTCAACATGGTGGTTCCTTTTTGAGACTAACTTGGAACCCGAGGATCACTTTGTGTTGTAGTTAAGCTACCGTTTGGAATGAGAGAGCCAGTGTTGATTTTCTAGAGTTTACTCCCATGGCACATCAATTCGGTTCTCTCGAGAGGCATTCTTTTGATGAGTTGATTGAGTCTATGTAGTATTTGATTACACTTATTACATGGGGTTTTTAGGAGGTCTTTTGTGTTGGTACCCTGCAGGACAGTGTTGTGAGTAGATGGTGCTACAGATCTCCTAGGTTGACTCTGGGACTTTGTAGACCTAACTCACACCTCGCCCCATTGCAAATGGGACCCTTGTTGTTTGCCTTTTAGGGTTTTGCTTTCGCACGCCTTGTTTTGTCTGCTCTGTTTGGGGGTTTTAAGTCTGCATTTTGAACGGTCACCCGAGTCGAGTCAGTGAATTTTAGTCTGGATCAATGTATAAACGTCACCATTGTGCTTAGAAGGCCTGGGAGACGAAGATCGACTGTCGTTTCGGTCGATTCTGACACTTCCAAATTTTTAGGGTTTCTCACCCCGGGCCCCCTATTTTTTAGGACCTACTTTTTTGGCACTTTTGGGCAATTCTGGGATCCCTATTTTTAGGGTCTATTTTTGATTACTATTTTTCTATTTTGATTTCTATTTTAGAGGCCACAGTTTAAAGCACTTTCGGAAATTCGAAGCGAACACTTGACTCCGGAAAATCGATTGAGTTTTTGAAATTTTTGGTCAAAATCTGGAAAATCCACAAAAGGTTCAAAACTGGAAATTTCATTCGAAAATGGTGAGAAATTCTGGAAATTCATCAGAGAAATCTGGTAAAAGCACTAAAATGGTGAAGAAATCTGAACATTCATGAAGAAATCTGCAAGAAGTTCATCAAATTCGTCAAGAAAATCTGGAAATTCATGGAAAATCTGAGCACAGTCATGGAGAAAACTGATAAATTCGCCTAAGGCAGAGGAAATGAATGGTAAGAAGCTTCAGCCAACATGTCAATAGCCTGAAAATCTGATCAATGGCATGAAAATCTGGGCAATGGCAATGAAATCTGTCAAGTCCGCCTTTGGAGATGGCATAAAAATCTGAGCAATGGACAGTACCAAGCTGAAGTCCGCCCTGGGAAACAGAAGAAAATGTCTAAGGCAAAAGGTAAATGGTCAGGTCCAAGCTGAAGTCCGCCCTAGTCTTGGCCAACCAAAGCATGAAGTCCGCCCCAGCCAAGAAGGAACATGGCAACAGATTCAAGGAAGTCCGCCTTGAATATTGAGCAATGGCCAAGGATATGGTGAAGTCCGCCCTTGTAAGTGGCATGGAAAACATGCAAGTCCGCCCTTGTAAGTGGCATGGAAAACATGCAAGTCCGCCCTCCAACCAAGTCCAATGGCGAAGAAAATGTTGAAGTCCGCCCAAGTCAAGTGGCAAGCATAAGCCCAAAGTCCGCCCTAGGCATGAAAAGAGTGGCAAGAAAGAAGCTAAAGTCCGCCCTCCAAAATGGCTAGAAAGAGTATGAAGTCCGCCCAAAGCAAAGTGAGATAAAACTGGCTAAGGCATGGACAAAGCAAAGATAAAGTGGCCAAAAACAAGCTGAAATCCGCCTTAGGGAAGAGGAAAATGCCTAAAGCAAGAGGTAAATGGCAAACAAAGAAGGAAAGTTCGCCCTAAGCAAAGTCAAAATGGCCAAAAAACCAACAAAGTCCGCCCTAGCAAAGAGGTAAAGTGGCTACAAAATGTGAGAAGTCCGCCTAAGATGAAAGGAAAGAAAAAATGGCTAAGGCACGAATGGCAAAGAAAATGCCAAAGTCCGCCATGTATTGGGATTATAAAATTGAAATTTTCCTAAGTACAAACCTCTGAAAAATGAAAATATACATGGCACTTGAAGATTCGCCCAAGAAAATATGAAGAAAAATCTTCGCCATGGCTAGAAAAATTGAGCAAATGGACAAAATAAAATTGGATTTGTCAAGGAAAATTTGTGAAAAATCGAGTTGTGGATGGAAAAATACCGGACATGGCGAAAGAATTTTGGGACAAAAGACAAGTCATGGCTAGAAAATCTTTGGACATGGCTAAGAAAAAGTTGGACGTGACTAGAAAAATGTCAGACAAGAAATATTTTATGGCCAAATAAAATTGGACATGGCCAAATATTTTTGGAAAACGATCAAAAAAATCATGGACATACCGAGTTGAATGTTGAAGATTATGGCAAGAAAAATTGGAAAAATGAAAAAACGCCTAAGGCATTGGCAAAGAAATTTTCGAAAAAATCAAAAAATAAATTGCCAACAAAACGAACGGGTTGGAATGTACACATAAAATAATTATTTTAATTATTTTAATATTTTATTTCCAACACCAAAAAGGGATAAGTCATGAAAATTTCGAAAATGGAAAGAGAGAAAAAGAGTCTTGTTGGACTGTGAATAAAATTAGAAACTTTCCCGGACGAAGTTGTTAAAGATAGAACTTGCCATTCAGAAACAAAGTGCAAGAATGAGTTCGAACTTGATTCAAAGGAAACTTTGCAAATATGCTAAAATGATCGACCCTCTCACTTCTATAAGTGATTTCGTTTTTCATTTGTGTAATCACTCAATTTTGAGAAGAAAATTTGTGAGAGAAAAGTTTTTAAGGCAAAAGGCTGAAGAAATTTGCAGCTAAGTGAAAGAAATATTCTGTTATCAGCTTGCATTGCAATCGCAATCACGTTTCCAAGGCAGATTTTTTCTTGTCCATTTCATGTTAACATGAAGCTTCACCATCTATTTTCATTCCAGCTTGTTATTTTTCGTGAAGTCTAATTTGATTACCAGCTGGAATGTTCTTTCAAATTGACTTTAATATCGAATTCTGATTTTCCTTATTTCTTTCTCTTGCAGATCTATTTTTTCGAAACAGCCAAGATGAAATTTGCAAGCAAAGGTGTCCAAACTCAATCGAAGATCAAGTCCAAGTGGGAGCACGTTGCAAAACATGTTGAGATAAACAAGCTGTTGTAAGATTGCCAAAGTAATAAGTAATGCATGCATTGTTCTGATGGTGATTGCTTCTCTTATTTTGGAATTGTCATGGTTCTTATCCCTCATCATAGTTTAGATTTCTTTTCATGTATGTTAGATGAATGCAAGATTTGATAAGTATTGATTTATGGTGAAACTTTTTGCTCATACTTTCTTTGAACGGATGATTTTCGTTCAATGCGTAAAGTTAGCCTGAGCTTACTTTGTGGATTCTTAACTTCTGTCTGAATAAATATTGTTCGATTGGAAGGTAGTTATTCATGACGTGAAAATCATAAACACAACTCTCCCTTGAAGATTGCACTGGCTTTGCGTAGTTGGCGCGTTCCCTGCGTGGCGAAACAAAGTTTAGTTTTGTTTCACCGAGTCAATACCGTCTCTTGGATTCGTAGGAGTAGATTAATGCTTCTGAACCCTTCTCTTTTTTAGTTTCTTTGATCAGACCGGAATAATAGAGCTTCATTGTCCAAATCTTCATTGTGAATTGAACGAGCCTAGCGTAAAGTCCCTTTGTGTTACCAGCATAATCATATCAAACCACAGAGCTTATCCGCACTCATCTTAAACATTGGAATTACCGTATGATCTTACTTGCAATCTTAGCATACGAGGTAGTTTTTCAAGAGGGGATAGAGCGTCTTTGGACTCTTTATTCTAGAATGTTTGTTGTGTCATAAAACACGCAAACAGGACCGGATCATTGTTGGACTCAATGTGGATTAGATTGTTGGTTGCAGGATTACCTGGCATTGCTTGAGGACAAGCAATCTTGGGAAGGTGGACTGTAATGTCCCCATTTTCATGTCCTTCTTTGGACTAGTTTGGTTCTAACACACTTACTATTTTTAGTAATTGGTCTAGCGACAGTGTAGTGTAGAGTTTTTGTTTGGGTAGTGTGTTGGGTTGTCCGACGAGCTTTAATGTTTTGGCCAATTTGTTATTTGGTGAGCACTTACTATTTTTAGCAGTTGCTATTTATAGTAAGCCTATTTCGGGAAACTGGTCTCAGACTCTTAGGAGCACTGAGTTTTGAAAAGTCCGGGATGTGACTGCTGTCTTAACTTTCTAGGCAGTCTACAAGCTATTTTGAGCCTATATCAGACCCAAGCGAGCATTTTTTCAAGTCTGGGAACTTCTTGTAAGTGCATCTCATATTGCTTTTACACAAACAATTAACATTTGTTATAAACCTTCTGTTATTGCTACCATAACGGGTCTATGTAAAAGGAGGTATTGAAGATACATCTGCTCTTGTGCTTTCAATGGAATATAAACTTAGTTTCAGAATTTCCAGAGTCTGAGTTTGAAACAAAATTTCTGTTAGCAATCAGACTGAAATATAGTGTGAAAACACATATTGCTGTTGTACAACTCTGAGGGCAAATGCTTATGAAATCATTGTTAACGCTGCTACAATTTGAGCTATTGTAAGAAGGATTAAACATGTACTGTTGTAGCATGATTTTGAGTACAAAATTTATGTAAATTTCCCTTGTTAATGCACAGTCTGTGAATGCATAAGTCTGGAACTTATCATTGCATATAACTTATCATGTATCGGGCAAGTATGAAGAAGATGTGATTGCAGAGTTGATTTTCAAATCTGTTTAAGCATTTCATTTAATTACTGTCATATGTCATGCCATGCAATGAGTTCTATTTGACAAATTGGAACAACCGTCAAATTGAAATTTAACGCAAAAAATATCATACAAAAAAGGGGTTGGCCATTACACAATCTCCTAAAGAATAACAGCAATTTAAGGTTTTTCCAAGTAATTTCATACAGAGCTTCCTTCCTGCCCAAAATGAACCTACTAATCTCCAAAGCAGGCCCCACCTAGAAGGGCCATGCATATTTATTCTTAAACCATACAATTCAAACATAATTTCCCCAATTCAAAATCCCAATGGGCCCTGGTAGCTCGTTGGTTTAAATATTATATTTCTCCTAACCGTAATGTTGGATCTAGTTAATTAAGTTTATTTAGAATATTATAAATATTTAGTTCCCTTCTTTTAGGTAGGTAATAATGATGTGATTTTGAGTTTAGGTACTCAAGTTGTGAGAATCCCAACTAGATCCTTACCCAAACTGAACTGTTTTTGATTTGGTTTATGAATATTTTGTTGCCCAAATTTGCATAAAACATTAAGATAACAGATATGCATGAAATACAATGATTTTTGGAATTGAAACAACCTTCTATTTTGCAAAACAAGTCTGATACAATTATTTGCAGGTCTGATTTTTATTTTCAGACTTTCACAATACTCAGAAAATGATTATAAATGATACCAATGACAACCACAAAACATACTCGTTGATAGCTCCTTATATTAGATGAAATAGATGATACAGTAATGCCAAAATAAGAATGATAGGAGCAGCTGCTGCTACAGTCTCCAGCTATGACTGAGCTGCAGAAAGGGCTCCAACAGCTCCTCAAATTGGATGCCCAAGGCTGAAGATGTGAAGTACAGCTACAAAACCAGCAACTCCTTCAACCGGAATATATTGATATGCCAAAAATAGATTCCAAGACTGAATATAATCAGATCACATCTGAGGATGTAATTTCCAGCCACCAAACTGGAAACCCTAGTCGGCCAAAATCTTCAAACTTCTTGAAACAAATGTTATTTCACTCAAAAATGTCCCTAGTTTGGATTGCCCAAGGTAGATTTGCTTAGAGAAATCTGTAGCCCTCCAAATCTGATTTTTGACCAGGAACTTGTCTTCAAACCTTAGCTGTAAAATGCACCAAGCTTGCACAATTCTGCCCTATGATGAAACTTGAGTGATTTCACCTCTCAAACAAGGGTAAGGGAGCATCACCAAACCCAACTCAAGGGAACACCACCTTGAAGAAATTTTGAAACTCATTTCAGACAAGAGAAAACAAGTATCAATGCAAAACATAATAATCTCATAGCCCTCCATGCCTTTAAATAAGGCTTCTAGTCCAAACCGCCCTTAGAAGAGAATTTGATTTGTTTTCAATAAAATATTCAATAACTTCATGGCTAAGGCACCTAAACCGCCCTTAGGGAAGATCTGATTTTATTTAATTAAAATATTCTTTGCCTTCTTCTCCAAGGCACCTAAGTCATCCTTATCCAAGGATTTGATTTTATTTATTAAGATATTCAATTTCTTCTTGGCTAAGTTTCCCCAAACCATCCTAGGAAGATGTGATTGCCTTTTAGCCTTTTTGAGTATTTTAAAATTCTATTTTGGAAGCTTCCTTGAGCCACCCCAAGGAAGAGATTAGATTTAATATTAATTTATGGTAGCTTCTCCCTCAAGTCACCTAAACCGCCATAGGAAAGGGAAGTTGATCAGATTGGATGAGGTCGACTCTCCTCCTTGCTTGCTTGTCCTCCTTGTTTGCTTGGTTTTGCAAATAGTCCTCCTTGCCTGCTTTGACTTGAGTAGACCACCTTGCTTGCTTTGACTAGCAAGTAGACCTTCTTGCTTGCTTTGACCTCCTTGTGTGCCATGAGATAATGTTAAAATAAGGTCACCATTATGCTTGCTTGGTTAAGGATAATTTCTAAACACCAAAATTTGATACTCTTGGCCAAAAATCATTCCCTAATCATGCCTTCTAACCCACGGGAATGCTGGATGGGCCAGAATATGACCACCAAGATGTCACTCCAAGAGTGGGGACATTACAGTCCTCCCTTCTCGGGATTGCTTGCCCTCAAGCAATTGCCATACAACCCGCTGCTCCACTCTGATTGAACATCACTATGCTTGGAGTTGTGAGGCAACTCATCATGGTACATTAAAAATAGTGCACCAATCATGTGGATTCCAAGAACCCAAATCATTCCACGTGCATACTCAGTCAGGTCAACCAACCATGTGCTACTATCATAAATGAAAACATCTTCTATCCAACTGAGAACCTCACTCCAATTAAGACCACATACACTTCTGATGTCAATTGATGGTGGGAGCTCAACATTATGCCAACCCCTGTCAGGAAATGGATGAAACAAATCCCTCCAACTCCTCCAACCAGCTCCCTGAAACATAACTATCCATGGGAATGTTCCTTCTGGATCCCACAAGTAGAAAGGCCATTCACCTTTCCCACTATCTGAAATATCATGTTGCTCTAAACTGATTACAGGTGGAATGTCTATCCACCCCAATACTGCCTCTCTAACCTGTATCCCAAAGAAGTGATCATACTAGAGAAGCAAACTGGCAACCCTGCAGGACATGGCTTCCTCCCCTATGAAGGGAAGCGTACCAAACCAAGCATCCATCCCACACCTATGCATCATCGGGAATAGCAAGTCCTCTGTAGGTGGGCTGAATGGAAAACAAAATGCATCCCACACAATGTAACCATAATGTGATGCACCAATTGACTCCTCTGGGAATCTTGAATCAGCACTAGGATTCCATAACTCTCTCTTTGTACCAAGAGTCACACAATGCAAATCGTTGTGTGAAAAATTCACACCAACAAGCACAATCAGCATACCAGGCTCATCAGCTCCATATTGAATATACTCTACCCAAGTGTCATCATCATGCTCAACTTCAGTGATGATAGAGCTACTAAAGGCACCGGAGTAATCGTCATGGCAATGTGGTTGAGCCCCAACTGCGTGAAGAGGAGAACGAGTCAAGGAAAACCCATCAGCATTGTCTACTCTCCATATGTACTCCTTGGCCATACTGATAGCCAAGACAACCACCTCCTGGTTGCAATCAACACTAAGGTTGATTTGTAATCAGCATCATGTCCATTTGTCAAATGTGACAAGGCAACCACCTCCTGGTTGCAATCAACACTAATCTGAGGAGTACTCTCCTCCAAGATCAAGAGTTGGGACTCTTGATGGACTCCTGGATCAACACCAGCAAAAGGTACCATCAAAGTCTATTTATTGCAGGGATCTCCATACAACAACTTATCCCTAACTTGAGCTTGTGAAGGGCTCTCAAAGAGAGATGACTCATGATCCACATGAAGTAGACTATGTGAATCACTAGAAAACTCTAAGTCAAAACTCTCCTCATAATCATGCAACTCTGAATGTACCTCCTGTTTAACAAACACAAGAGGCTCAACACTCTCAACTGGGGTGTCCAAAACTGAAGAACTGAAGCTACCATCATCCACTTGAATTGAGGCTGCCAAAGAAGTTTGTACCTCTACCATGGATGATGAAGCTCGTGCCAAGCTCAACTCCCAACAAAGTTCTTCAATCTGATTTTCTGATGCTTGAAGAGCCAACTGAGTGCTCTCCAACGTATCCTGTGAAACCTCAAGCTCATAAATTAGCTTATCCACTTCCTCTTCCCACTCAATGCACCTGAATAAATTTCCGCGATATCAAGGAGATGATCTCGATCGGAAAGTAGATGCATATAATTTGATTTCATAGTAACCAAAGCTTCTTTGATTACCTAGATTTGTGCATGGGAAGATTCTTCTTTACTTGTTTGTCTTCTCACAAGCTGTTTAATCAGCTTGTGAGTCTCATTAAAATGAATCAATGAAGCTACAATCTGGTCTTCATTGACTTTCAACTGATTTTCCAAACAGTGAGAGCTATTGGCCTTCTGTAACAAGGCTGATTCACACTTTGAATCCTCACATTGAGCCTGGAAAACATGACTAACACAGTTGTCCTCGTCCATGATGTCATCTAAATTAACAGATTCGACACTCTCAATGTCATCTTCACGGTACACTTGTTGATCTGGAACTTGGGCAGCAGTAGTTCTAATCAAAGGATCATCAACATTTGGTGCCAAAACACAATCCAGCTCACTAGTCACTGTATGAGCATCACCAAACACACCTAACTCAACTGTAGATGACAAAGATACCTCATGTTCAACACACAAAACTTCAGTGCTAACATTGGAAGATTCTACAACATTGTCATCTTCATATGATTTATCTATAACCTCATGATTATGTGACAATAATGGACTGCTGTTTGTAATTTGAAAATCAGAATTATCATCATACCTATTTGTGGTGTCTTCATGTGCATGAACACATCCACCTTCAAGGTCACTCAACTCGCAATCTGATTCCTTGCCATTACTGTGCAAAGTTGATGAGATAATACTATGCTCAATTAATGGATCATCAACAGAATCCCTACCTTCATGCGGCTGATCAAGAACAATCTCTATAGCACCAATGTAGAAATTCGTGTACACTTCACTTGTAGAAGAGGTAAGTAATTCTCCTTCTTTTGTAGATGTTTCATGTATTTCTTCTTGTAAGGATAATGGGGCCACATTATAATCATTACAAGATTCTATCCTTTTATCCTCATGTACTAAATCAACATGTTTCTCAAACTCATGAAGATTTTTGCAAATCTCACTAGTAGTTTTTCTATCCTCTTTTTGTGCGAATAGATCAAGAGCTATCCTGTGGTATTGTTTCTTTTCCAAATCAGTCTTGTAGTGTAGCCTGGGATGCAAGTCCATGAAATCAATGAAAGGTAAATCTTTCTTAACAGATTGAGGGAGAGTATCATATTCTTTAAACATGCTAAATATTTCGTCCCTTTTATCCAGCTGTGTTGAATCTTTACCTGTAGATGTGGATGAGTCATTAGAGTGCCTGGATTGTCTCGAAAGAGAATCTTCATAACATTGCAAATTATGAGCTAACTTCCGCTGTGTTTGAGCAAGGTCCTTCATTATCTTTTCCAAGCTAGGTGCCTTTTCCTTCTTTGATGAAGTAGGTAGGAAGGCAGGTAACAATCTTCCATCTTTAATTCTAGCCATTGACTCAATTGAAGTTTAAATAACTGATTTTTTTATACCCTCAGGCTGGCAAGATTGTGGCTTTGATACCATTGTGAGAATCCCAACTAGATCCTTACCCAAACTGAATTGTTTTTGGTTTGGTTTATGAATGTTTTGTTGCCCAAATTTGCATAAAACATTAAGATAACAGATATGCAAGAAATACAATGATTTTTGGAATTGAAACAACCTTCTATTTTGCAAAACAAGTCTGATACAATTATTTGCAGGTCTGAATTTTATTTTCAGACTTTCACAATACTCAGAAAATGATTATAAATGATACCAATGACAACCACAAAACATACTCGTTGATAGCTCATTATATTAAATGAAATAGATTATACAATAATGCCAAAATAAGAATGATAGGAGCAACTGCTGCTGCAGTCTCCAGCTATGATTGAGCTGCAGAAAAGGCTCCAACAGCTCCTCAAAATGGATGCCCAAGGCTGAAGATGTGAAGTACAGCTACAAAACCATCAACTCCTTCAACCGGAATATATTGATATGCCAAAAATAGATGCGAAGACTGAATATAATCAGATCACATCTGAAGATGCAATTTCCAGCCACCAAACTGGAAACCCTAGTCTCCCAAAATCTTCAAACTTCATGAAACAAATGTTATTTAACTCAAAAATGTCCCTAGTCTGGATTGCCCAAGGTAGATTTGCTCAGAGAAATCTTTAGCCCTCCAAATCTGATATTTGACCAGGAACTTGTCTTCAAACCCTAGCTGTAAAATGCACCAAGCTTGCACAATTCTGCCGTATGATGAAACCTGAGTGATTTCACCTTTCAAACAAGGGCAAGGGAGCATCACCAAACCCAACTCAAGGGAACACCACCTTGAAGAAATTCTGAAACTTATTTCGGACAAGAGAAAACAAGTATCAATGCAAAACATAATAATTTCACAACCCTCCATGCCTTTAAATAAGGCTTCTAGTCCAAACTGCCCTTAGAAGAGAATCTGATTTGTTTTCAATAAAATATTCAATAACTGTAAATGGTAAAAGTTTCTTGTATTAACAAAAGGAGATCTTACAATATATAAAGAGCTTACATAACTGTAGCTATTAAAGATATCTACCTACAGACATTAAATGTCCACCTAACAGATAGAAAATATCTAATCTATTAAATACATCATATTGACCATTAATAATATAAGAATATAATATATTCTAACACCCTCCCTTAATGGTCAATCCGTCAACAACACCAAGTTGCCCCCTAAATTTGACAAATTTATCCGGGCTCAGAGACTTGGTGAGAATGTCTGCAGTTTGATCCGCTGTTGGAACATACTGCAGCTGAACTGATCCGTCTTCTACCAGCTGGCGAATGTAGTGACAATGAAGCTCAACATGCTTGGTACGTTCATGGAAGACTCGATTTTTGGCCAGTTTGAGCATCCCTTGATTATCAGTGTACAAGAGAGAAGGTCCTGCTTGTGACATGTGTATGTCAGAAAGCATCCTACGAAACCAAACTGCCTCACATGCTGCCTTAACGGTTCTTGGATATTCAACTTCTGTCAAGGAAAGAGCCACTGCCTGTTGCTTCTTGCTGGTCCATGTTACAACACCTGTACCCAAACTGAATACATACCCAGAAGTAGATTTTCTGTCATCCACTGAACCTGCCCAATATGAGTCTGTGTAACCAATCAGCTTTGGATCCTTGCATTTGCCATACAGAATGCCATAGTCAGAAGTGCCCTTAACATATCTCAGCACGTGCTTTGCTGCAATCCAATGATCGGCTTTTGGAGCTGTCATAAAGCGAGAAATGTAGCTCACTGCAAAACTGATGTCAGGTCTAGTGGCAGTGAGGTAGATGAGACTGCCCACTAGTTGCCTGAAGGTCGTTTCATCGACCGGAGGTGAATCAGAGTTAGCTGACAACTTCAGCCCCTTCTCCATAGGTGTGGAGGCAGGTTTGCAATCCTGCATCTGAAATTTGTCAAGCAAACTTCTGGCATATTTTGACTGAGAGATAAAGATGCTACCAGCGGTCTGCCAAACTTGAATACCCAAACAATAATGGGGAAGCCCTAGATCTGTCATGTCAAAAGTCTGACACAAATCCTGTTTGATTGCTGCAATCAAATGTGTTGAACTGCTAGTAATGATCAAATCGTCAACATAGACAACAAGAAAGAGAATATCATTAACAGAGTGTTTGACATACAGATTACTGTCAGAAGGGCTGCGCTGAAAACAATGATCAACCAAGTACCGATCAATCTTGAAGTACCATGCATGGGGAGTCTGTTTCAGTCCATGGAGCGCTTTCACGAGTCTACACACCTGATGTTCTTTGCCGGCAACCTTGAAACCAGGAGGCTGCGTCATGTAGACTTCTTCCTGCAAATCACTGTTGAGGAAGGCACTCTTGACGTCCATCTGATGAACTGTCCAACCAAATTGGGCTGCAATAGCAAGAAGACGACGAATTGTGCTCATCTTGGCAGTAGGAGCAAAGGTCTCCTCGTAATCAATGCCCTCCCGCTGTGTGAATCCCCGAGCAACCAATCTGGCCTTGTATTTATCCAGAGTACCATCAGCATGATACTTGACCTTGTAAACCCATTTGCAATTAATAGGTTTCTTCCCAGGAGGAAGATCAGAAAGAACCCAGGTGTGATTCTTCAGAAGACTATGATATTCTGTGCACATAGCCTGTTCCCACTCTGGAATTCCTTTAGCCTCAGAATATGTATAAGGTTCGTAGATGTTGTGGATGTTGGCCATAAGAGCGAAGTTGACTGTTTGTAGCTGCTTGCTCTTGCTATGAGTTGATCTGCCCTCAATGAGTTTATCATCATGAAGATCGCCAATAGTCTTGGCCCACCACTTAGGCCGACGAGTAGAAGTGCCAACATCTAAAACAGGAGTAACAACATCTCCTGGGAGTTCTGGAACAAAGTCATCTGGATGCGAGTCCTGATGAAAGTCAGGTGGTGCGAGATCATGATCAGTAGACTCCTCATTTTCAGAGTCAGAATGCTCTGAAGCCCTCCCATCATGGGAACCAAGAGGAAGACGAACACCCTCATTAGGAACCTTCATAGACTGATTCGCAGGACTGGTGGTAGGAACAAATGGACCAGTAGTCTCATCAATGACAACATCACGGCTGAATATGAGACGATCTGTCTCCACATCAATCAACCTGTAGGCTTTGTGATTGTTGTTGTAGCTAGTAAACATAAGTGTTTGGCTCTTGGAGTCCAACTTGGTACGCTTAGCATCTGGAATCCATACATGAGCGGTAGAACCGAAGACTTTCAGATGGCCCACCTTAGGTTTCGTCCTAAGGCTTCTTGAGTCATCTTCTTAGCAGTCATGTGGTAGTGACCGGTTCGAGAGTAGACGGCAAGGCTGTGAGCCCGATATTTCTTGTTGAATATTATATTCTACTTATGTTAATGGTCAATACTACTGTTGCTACAGTAGTCAGTAGGTGAGGTAGTTAGACATTTTTAATGTCTACAGTATTCTTCTACCTCTATAAATTGTAAACATCTCCTTTGTTAATATCAAGCAATTTCATAGCAAATTGTTTCATGGTATCAGAGCAGGTCTGAGCCTCCCTTATGGGAGGGCTCAAGATTCGAGCTAGGGTTTCTGGGCAAATTTTAAATATCTGTAATTCGTGAAAACAAAAAACCTTCACGTGAGATTTCGAGGGTATTTCTGTTTTCTGATTTTCGTGAGTGTTTTCTCACTAGAAAATCGAAACCCTTTTGTCTGAAAATTCGTGTTTCTTCTGATCGTGTTTTTGGCCTGCACCCGCGCGCGAACTCCTGCTCCTGGACGTGATTTTTAAAATCGCGCGACTTCGTGATCTTGGCCGCGTGTTTTCTGCCGCGAATCTCTCAGAATTCTTGGCCGCGCGGGTTCTTTGAGTCTCGACGCGTTTTTTCAGAAGCGTTTTTCGCGTTTTTCGTGCCTTAAAAAAACGCGTTTCTTAAATTTCTGCCTGGCCGCGCATTTTACAGAGGTTACACGTGTTTTTTCTTGCCCTAACCGCGCAATATTTCTCTGGTTTTCGCGTTTCTGGGCGGGATTCTCTGGCCGCGATTTGTGGGACGTGATTTTCCGCGATTTGAGCTCACTCCTGCGTTTCTGTGCTATTTCTGGGCGCCAACGAATTTCCCAAAGAAAAAAAAACCACGTTTGGCCGCGTCTTCAACATTTCTGGTGTTTTGCAGACTTTTTTTCTGCAATTTTTGAAACTCTAATGGCGGCTAGGGTTTCTGCCAGTTCGTCTAGGGTTTTTACCCTCTGTTCCAAGGCGAAAAATTATTTTGATTGCAGATTCCTTCTGGGTTTTTCAAGATCTCAAATGGGTCGGTCTCAGATTTTCTGGGTGTTTCGAAGTTCGTGCCTCGAAATTTGTGCCTTTGCTTCAAGTCGGAAAAATTTTCTGATTGCAGATTCTTGGTGGGTTTTCCGAGATCTCAAATGGGTTGTCGTTTGATTTTTCTGGGTGCTTCGTTTTCTGTGCCTCGATTTCTGTGCAGATCTGTTCTAGCGGCTAGGGTTCCAAACCCTCTGGTTTTCAGCCGACAATCGATGGCTACCTGTTCTGTATGCTAATCCGTGTTTCGGATTCCGTGCTAGCTACTTTTTGGGTTTCTATAATTCGCCAAAATGCGTGGGATTCCTCTCTGGTTTTTACCGTTTTTTCCGAAAAAACGATGATTTGTAATCTTGGGTTTGGCGGTTTTTTCCTTAAAAATTGTGGTTTGTTGCAGTCTGTTTTTGTCGCACCTCAAGTTGCTGAGGCGAACACTGCGCAACTGGCTTCTTGCAGTCTGTTCTCGGGCGTCGTGCTCCTCTGCAAAAGTCTCGACGGTTTGCTGATTTATCCTCAAAATCGTGGCCGTTGTTCTTAGTGTGTCTTTGGTTTCAAAGATGGACAGCTCTGTACACTTTGTGATGACTTCTAGTCAGCAGTTCTGCAGTTTCTGGGAGGGTTGGTGGCAAACTTCTCTCACGTGGCAAAGTCAGTGGCAGACTCTTGTCTCTTGTTGCAGAGCTTTTGGATGTTTTTGGTCACCAACATTCTGCAGATCCAGGGAGGGTCTCCGTAGCAGCAGAGTGTTCTGAAGAATTTGTGACCAACGACCTGCAGATTGTTTCTGTAGGCTAGTTAGGCGATTGACCATTAAGGGAGGGTGTTAGAATATTATATTCTACTTATGTTAATGGTCAATACTACTGTTGCTACAGTAGTCAGTAGGTGAGGTAGTTAGACATTTTTAATGTCTACAGTATTCTTCTACCTCTATATATTGTAATCATCTCCTTTGTTAATATCAAGCAATTTCATAGCAAATTGTTTCATTTCAAAGACATTTACGTACTCTCGAGCATAGAGCGAGCCATTTGTTAATGATGCATTCTTGCGTTAAAGCGAGCACCATTTTGGCAGGGTGTATGGTGGTGTAGTGATTTGGTAACAATACCCGTGTGTACAAAAAGTAGAAATCGAGTTGAACGAAACTCCCCATTATCGACCTTAGGTAACAATGCTGAACACGATTCGCCTTCTAACTAAGGCTTTAAAAGCGCTGAAATGCTAAACACATCGATTTATGTTTCAAAATACACCCACATTTTCCGACTGAAATCATCAACCAACAATAAAAAGTACCTGGACCCAGTAACAGAAGGAGTATTCATTGGCCCACATACATCAGCGTGAACCAGTTGAAGTACCTTGGAGGCTCGCCAAGAATCACCATCCGAGAACGGTGTTCGATGCTGCTTGCCAGCTTGATAGGCTCCACAAACTCCATTATTTTTAGTTTGGATCTTAGGTAGACCAACAACAAGACCCTCCTGAGATAACTGAGAGAGGTAGTGGACATTCAAGTGCCCATAATGCTGATGCCAAAGTTTGCTGATGGTTGTACTTCGGGCAGCTAGAGCGTGCTCCTGAGAATCACTAGAATCAGCAAGTCTATACAGACCATGATCCTCTAGTCCCATAGCAATTGTAGTACGAGTCTCCCGATCAACGATGCTGCAAGTGGACGAGCTGAAAACAACATCTAACTGGGGAGAATGTCGCATGATCTGACTGACGGAGAGGAGATTATGTTCCATGCCGGGAACATAGTAGACATCGAGAAAGAGTAAATTTCTTCCTCTTGAGTGAATCTGGACAGTGCCCTTACCAGCAACTGTGTACTCTTCACCTCCTCCGAAAATGACAGAATCTGAGAAGGGTTCGAATTTAGTGAACCAATCCCGACGATGAGTAAAATGCCACGATGCCCCTGAATCGATATACCGGGCAGAAGAATGTACCGGATCTGCAGTTCTCTTGGCCATAAATGCATAGAATGCAGACTCTTTTTGCTCAGTGTGCTTGGCGACATGTGCCTTTTGTTGAGATCCTCCCTGCTTCTTTTGTTCATGAGCCAACCGAGTGCGACAACCAACCTTGATGTGACCGTATTTGTGGCAATAATTACATTGAACATTCTTCTTCTTCTTGCTGTCCTGAGAAGAACCAGAGCCTTTCGATTGAGAAGATTGAGCCTTCCCTTTGTTCTTAGCAGAAGATTTGGCAGAGAACGCTTGTTCTGTGGAGGACAAACTGGCACTGCTTCCAAACTACTGTCTCCAATGATCCTGTTGTAGAAGCTTGTTACACAAGTCACAGAGCTTCAGGTCAACATTTGTTCAAGAAGTAATGACAGGCGTTTCAATGAAATGCTCGTAAGACACTGGCAAACTCTTGAGGAGTAATGGCGACCATCCTTTCCTCCATCTTTCGTCCAATAGCTTCAAGCTGGTCACGAATCTCCTTGATCTTTGTCAAATGCTCTTGAAGAGTGGTGTGCTTCTCGTTCATCATTATTGAAAAAAACATGTTCTTAAGAAAAAACGCACGACTCTTATCTGATGTTTCATGGAGATCCTTCAGGTTTGTCCATACCTCAGCAGCTATTTTTCTTGACGGCACTTGTGGCAGCTGGTCGTTAGTGATTGAAAGCTTGATGAGCATAACGGCTTCTCGGTTGTGTTCATCCCATTTATTTTGATCCTTTCTAGCTACAGTGGGTTGAGGTGATGTACCTAGAACAACTGCATCAGACCTGGAAATACTCGAGTAATTCGGCATACAACACTTCCGAGGTGTTGTAATTCTTCCCATTGAACTTTTGGCTGCTTTCGAGCATTATGTTCGTGAGAGGTGCCATCACGTACCTCGCGGTCAAACTGGTGACAACAAGATAATGCGAAAACAAAAATACAAAACTAACCGCGGATTTTTAGGGATTTACTAAAACCCATAAAGATAAATAAAACCCGAAGAATGGAAGAATACCCGGAAAATTTTGACAACACAAATTTCGAGGCACGAAAAACAAGGGACCCAGAAAAAGTGGACGACGACCCAGTTGAGATCTCGAAAAACCCAGAAGGAATTTGAAATAAAAATAATTTTTTGACTTGATATGAGGGTTCAAAACCCTAGTCGAAATTTCTGAAATCCACGGCCGCGCCAAGAGAAAGAAGAAATCGTCATAGAAAAAAAAGAAATTGTGGCCCAAGAACAGGTAAAAACGCGTCCAAATGCCACGAAAAAACGCGGATCGGAATGGAGAAAAAAAGGGGCCTCAAAACCGATGAAAGGCAGACAAAACGCGCTCAGAAAGGGAGCCAAAGACAAACGCACTTCAACCGGAAATCCCAGACAGAAGGTCGCGCACGAAAAAACGCGAATAGGGGCTGGAAAACGCTCAGAAAAAATGCGGGCAGAGAAAAGGCGACCTTCAGATAAAAACGCGGCTTACTCAAACGAAAATTGTGCCTGAGGATCATGAAAAATGCGCGGCCAGAAATAGAAATGCACGACCTCAAGAAATCGCGTGCAGAGGGGTCGCGACCAGAAGAAATGCGTCCTCCAGAAAAATCGCACAGGTCACGAATGCGGGTTTGCAGAATGATCCGCAACCAGAAACCCTCGAAAATTTTCAGACCCCCACACACAGAAGAAATTCGAATTATGACCCTTTTTTAAGTCCACGAATTTCTAGGATTTTGTTTTCTCGGCTCTGATACCATGTAAATGGTAAAAGTTTCTTGTATTAACAAAAGGAGATCTTACAATATATAAAGAGCTTACATAACTATAGCTATTAAAGATATCTACCTATAGACATTAAATGTCCACCTAACAGATAGAAAATATCTAATCTATTAAATACATCATATTGACCATTAATAATATAAGAATATAATATATTCTAACAATAACTTCATGGCTAAGGCACCTAAACCACCCTTAGGGAAGATCTGATTTTTCATTTTATTTAATTGAAATATTCTTTGCCTTATTCTCCAAGGCACCTAAGTCGTCCTTATCCAAGGATTTGATTTTATTTATTAAGATATTCAATTTCTTCTTGGCTAAGTTTCCCCAAACCATCCTAGGAAGATGTGATTGCCTTTTAGCCTTTTTGAGTATTTTAAAATTCTATTTTGGAAGCTTCCTTGAGCCACCCCAAGGAAGAGATCAGATTTAATATTAATTTATGGTAGCTTCTCCCTTAAGTCACCTAAACCGCCATAGGAAAGGGAAGCTTCTAGAAGCTGATCAGATTGGATGAGGTCGACTCTCCTCCTTGCTTGCTTGTCCTCCTTGTTTGCATGGTTTTGCAAATAGTCCTCCTTGCCTGCTTTGATTGGAGTAGACCTTCTTGCTTGCTTTGACCTCCTTGTGTGCCATGAGATAATGTTAAAATAAGGTCACCATTATGCTTGCTTCGTTAAGGATAATTTCTAAACACCAAAATTTGATACGCTTGGCCAAAAGTCATTCCATAATCATGCCTTCTAACCCATGAGAATGCTGGATGGGCTAGAATATGACCACCAAGATGTCACTCCAAGAGTGGGGACATTACACAAGTGCACCATTGTTTTATCAATTTTTGAGTGATGACAGTTAAGTGCCACTTTTGCTTAGTTAAGGCCATCTCTATCTCAGTTAGACTGAGTTAATTTACCTTCTCATGACCTCTTGAACATGCCATCTCTTCGATTCATGTATTCAAGAGGTCTATATATTTATACTTTACTCTTTGTAATTTGCTCCATTAATTGAATATTGAGTACTTTTATTTCTGATTCTTTTTGTGATTAGCTTATAGGCATTAGATCTTAAATAGATTTGTTGTGTATATGACAATTTCTAACACTCTGCAATTGCAACCCATGCAAAGGGGATCCATCAACACAATGATAAAACATACGAATGCTAGGACAAATGAGGGGTAACACTAGTCTGCATCCTATGTTGGAACATGTTTTCCGTTGCGCCAAAAGATCGACCAATTAACATTTGATACAAACGCCATAAATAAACGGATCCAATGGAGGCGGTTAGTCCATGTCCCGAATCCAAAGCAAGACATTGACGATTAGTCCAACAATCCCCCCCCTTAGTGTCACTTGAGGAGATTCAAACCCACGACCACAGCTCCGATACCATTTGTTGGAACACGTTTTCCATTGTGTCAAAAGATCGACATATTAACGTTCGATACAAACACTAGAGATAAATGGATCCATGGGAGTGTTGGAGTATAGGACCACTGAGGGGAGGGGGGGTGAACGGGGTGTGAAATAGTGGTCAAATAAACCAATCTCATAAACTTAACTTACTTGATAACACAAAAACTTTAGATATTGTATTTGATGAAAAAAAAACACAAAAATGTGCAAATCACATCACATGTGAATCAGAGATACTTAACCATACACAACAACACATCAGCAAGGAAAAATGAGACACAAAATTTATGAGTGGAAAAACCCTAAAAAGGGCAAAAAAACCATTCTCAATAAATGCTTTATTAGGCCATACTAGCCAACACCTTGCTGTTTACAAATAGTGTGTCTCACTGACAGCACAACAAGCCTCACTGGCAAACTACTCAAGCCTCATTGGCTGATTTCCATGCCTCACTGACAATCACTCAAGCCTCACTTGCAAACTACTCAAGGCTCACTGGCTGATTTCCATGCCTCACTTGCAAACTACTCAAGCCTCACTGGCAATCTTCAAAAGGAAAATAAAGAGGCACAGAGGGTTACTCTGTTTCACTTCAAATCACTATTGTATCAGCCCTGTCAACTTCTTTTCAATTAGAACTTTACTCTTGCTCTGTTAAAAGCCATATCCAATATATCTCAACAATCTTGCTCTGTTCACAATAAATCCATCACCTTAAATACCTTGCTCTGCTCTCAAACAAACTGTACATGTAATACTGAACATAAAAACACCATTCTCTGTCCATGAAAGCTTCTGAGATCTCATTCAGATCAAATCAATCCTGACTTGTAGAAGACAAAACCTTGTAATCACTGCCTTTCACATACCTGACTTCATACAAACATTAGTAGCAGTCTTCATGTACTGATCAAATGAAGCATTAATTTGAAATCATATACTCTTCTTCAATGATATGCATATGCTGATCAAGAGAACATCATATATACACTGCCATTATTATGTTTCGATCAAAAGCATACTCTTTCCCTTCACAAAACATTTCATCAAAAACCCACACTCATATCAACTGACTGTTGATATTGAAGATCATGCAGACTGAAACAAAAAACTCTCCAATTTACTGCCACCAAAGATCATTTATCAACCTGTTTATCTTCAATCAAAGCTTCCATACTTCACATACATTTCAATTCTCAATCAAAATATGCTCCAAAACCCATCAAACATTAATGACCATATCCAGATCACTCTAGACTTTGCAAAACATACATATAGAATGAAGGCAGTCATAGAAAACAATTAAACACACTGCCACTACCATCTTCCTTACTTCACTGGACAAGACTTTTCCATTCAATTCCAAAAGCTTGGGTCTCCACACAAAAACCAAAACTCAATGTACACACACCTGACCATTGAACTTCAATAGGCTTTCAAAAACTAGAACGTCCAACTGCATTTTGGCGCCATAACAGCAACCATTTTCCTTTTTTCATTTTCAAACAGTTACAAAGCAAAAACTGGACAGTCTTTTTGACTTCCTGTCAAATTGAAACATAGTAAACTAGACGTTCTAAGGTTTGAATAAGAACCATCAATCAATAACTCCTGCTAGGAACTGAATTAAATAATGACCTTTGATCTTCCTTTAAGCATTCGAACAAAGCTTACTAACTTGTTCAGCCGGTTGACAAAAGAGAAGGGCCAGTTACAAATGACATAAAAACCCTTGAGCAAGTTAATTAAAATGACTTTTACTTGCTATACCCGGTCACTTGAGCCACTGCTAATTAAGCTTTGAATACTCCAAATCAACATATGTTCAAGCTCCTGATGCAGAACAGTATGCCACTTATATCAACCAAGAATGATAAACTTTGATGAGAATACATATTAGGATTTTGCACCTTGAAAGTTTTGATGCTCTTAGAGTTTGAAGCCTTTGAATGCTATTGAACCTTGGTTTGATGCTTTAACTGCTGTGATGCTATTGAAGCAAACATGACAAAAGCAAAACATGCCAATACAACAAACTCAATACAACAAACTCATTGACATCAACAAGTATCTTGAAGCAGCATGACCAAGAGCAACTCAAGAACACTTGACAACAAAAAACACAACTCTGTGAATATCAACCCATTGAATGTCTTAAAGAACAAGAAGCATCCCTGTCATAATCTGAAGCAACCTCTGAAGCAATACTCTCAGATCCATGGTGGACATCAAGAACTGAATGTACAAACACGTCTTGGCAAATACTTATCACTTTTGCACCACTATGTACCAAGAGATGGCTAGCATCAACTCAACCTTGTCTTGGAACAAAACTTTGAATGCACCAATCATCAAGCAATAACACCACTGCATGATACTTTAACCTGAAGCAACTATGCATGATAGATCTTATGTATGAGATACCTTGAGACAAGCTTGGACAAGAGCAACTATACTTTGAGATCAATGATTTGCAAAGACAAATTAATCTCCAAACTCCATTAACCTTATGCACCAACCTTTGCTCAAGCCTCTGATTTCAAGAAGAATAAAGGTATCATGAAAGAACACCATGAAGCACTGAACTATCAACACCATGAAGCACCAAGACCTTGAAGCACTGTCACACCTTTGACATCTTTGACATCAATGACAAACACTGTCACTGCCAACAGGGAGGCGGTTAGTCCATATCAACATCCTATGCCTTGCAACCAAATATTATTACAGATTCCCTGTTACCATCCTGCAGCGAACCAAAGAAAGAAATAATTGAATTGAAATTGCATTAGTGTTCAAAGATGACAATAGGTCAAATGATTGAAGGTCAAAGTTTTGAAACCAAAACCTGATCAATGGACAATTTCTGTAAGGACTCTTAGTGGCTCCAGCTTCCATCCAACTCAATATGACGAGCATCATGTGCATATAAGCTGCTATCTATGATTCTGTATCATCCCCAATGATCAAATCTTCCTGCCCCAATTTCCTCCTTCACTTAATCTCTAAGTTACCGGTTCGGTTTTGGGTTTGGGTTCGGGTTCGAGAACCTGGTTCGCCAGTTTGGGAAATTTCTTTTTTGGGGGTTGGGTTCGTTTTGGGTTCGGTAATACAAAAACATATAAAAATCAGAAATATATACATATTTGCAGCAGTAATTAAGTTCATAATACACCACCAGATTAATAGTCAAATAACATAGCAAAAATACACCACCACTTTATACTCAAAAGTCAAATGTCATGATATAGAATTATAAATTAAAATTCAAACTTCAAACATAAAAATGTCAAGTGTTTACAATCAACCATTAATAATTATTAATTATTGATCATTGATCAATCTGAATCATATGGGTCATCAAAAAAAGCAGTATCATTAGCATCATTAGATGCTACATTTTGTGTAGAACCACAAATAGCATTAGTGGCACTCACACAAGCATTGCCACTAGCACTAACACTACCGCTCTCATGCTCGTAGCTGCTTCAGGCTGATAGTCATCATCAATATCAAGTGCAGCTAAGTGACTTGTGGAAGCATCCAAGTCAATCTGCTTTGGCTCAATATCCCACCTCCTTGTGTCTCCTTCTTTGTAGGAACTATGTTTGTGTGTAAGGAGGCGCAAGTTTGAATGCACATCACCAAGTCCTCAGCCTTTTTTGAATGTAGCCTATTGTGTTTTATTGAGTGGATGAAGGAGTATGTGCTCCAATTCCTCACAGAAGAGGATGAACTAGCAACCTATTAAGACCAAATTAAATTAATAAATAGTTAAGAGTTACAAAATTTAACTAAACAAAATTATTAATTAAAAATTAAAATTAAAATTACAAATATAAAACTTACTTGGGATAAATTTTTTATTGCAATAGGTTGGAGGTGCATATTCTTGCCCATGGAAGTACCACCAACTATGAGCATCCACCCTGCACTTGTCTCGAAGAGCATCCATATTCTGATCAACACTCCCAGAGCATGCAAAAGCCATAAACTTAGCCCTCACTCGATCACGTTGGTCACGATCAGTGAAGATTCTACGAATTGCTGCCTTGTTCCCTTGGGCCACTTCACCATCCCTATATGGAGCAACTCTTGATGAAGCAGAAAGTATCTTAGGACTATAATATTTGGGACTCAATGCAAAGCGAGAAGATGCAAGGGAGTGGTCATTTTGTTCCATCTATCAACCATGATTTCCTGTAGCTCTTTGAAGAATTTTTCTTCAGGATCTTCCTCTTTTGCATTGATGATGGATCTCATCTTCTCAATCATTGAGTCGATACCATCATATACTTCGCCCAAACAGTCAGTGTAACGGATCATGCTCAATATGGGCTCGGTGAAACTGACGAGATACTCAACACGATCCCACCAACCATCATCTAGGATCCTTTGCTTGATCCTATTTGCCCTTTCATTGCTAGATTGCCTCCATACAACCCAATTAGGGCTGATTACCATGGCACATAGTGCCTCACAAACCTTTATAAGTCGTCTCAACACAATTGTGTTGGAGGAAAAACGGGTCTCGGCAACCTGTTTGAAAATCAAAATTAAAATTAAAATATAATTTAAATATACAAAATCAAAATTTAAAAATTAAAATTAAAAGAAAATTCAAAAATTTAAAAATATTGAGAATTAACTTACCTTCAACAACTCCAATTTTGAGAATTGTCTAAATATTCCTTGCGTCATATGGTGGTTGGTGACAAACATTTGGATGTCTTTGCCCTCGGCATACACCTATTTGATCCATTCAATTTTGGATCCAATTTTTTGTAGCATTAGATTGAGGGAGTGGACAGCACAAGGTGTCCAAAAAATGTGTGGATACTTCTCAACCAATAACCCAGCAGCCCTACAATTTTTGGCATTGTCGGTTACAAC
>VDFB02083736.1:0-10206 GCA_007258455.2 Sequoia sempervirens
ACCATTAGCCAACCCAACCTTCAATATGTTGAAAATCAGAGTTTGTGCAATTGCGTTAATTCCCATTCTTCAGTTGCTATTGGAACCCAAGCTCTGTCAAGTTAAGCTACGTAGTTTATTCTAACTCCAAAAGCATCCAGGACATTGCCACGCTGCCAGTCAGACATCCATAGCCCCGATGAGGTTGTTGCTGTGATTCTCCTAAACATTGCTCTACCGCTAGCCAGGCGTCCATAGCCCCGATAGAGTTGCTCAGATATCCCTAAAAAGTTGAATTTTCTCTTTCTTTCAATTTTCAATGTTTTCTTTCTTTCTTTCTTTTCTTTTTTTTAGCTCTTTTATTTCAACCACTTAAAGCATTGAAGCTTCGCTTTCGGGCTGAGGAGAATCCGCGATGGCGCTGGAAGCCCGAGAATTTTAGATTTTTCATAACTAGACTCACAAAGGCCCTAGCAGGTGACCATTGAATTCTTAAAGATCGCAGTAAGCTATAAGATTTTAGAATACGTTAGAGTTGGACTAAACCAACAACTTATCCTCTTTGAATCAAACACCCGGATCACTTGACACTAATAGAAGACCTTCACCATCCACTCTGAAGACTTGATTAGAGTTTGACAAAGAAATACGTAGAACAACCCCAGGCGATAAGTATGGTTGTTGTGCACACAAATGTGCCTAGCTAAAAACAGAGGGACCCTGAGCAAAGCAGCAACAAAGCGAAAGCAAACGAAAGGAAAACAACCTACAAAGCGAGCAACCTACACACACCAACTAACCTAAGGAAAGCAGGAAAGCGGAGTATTTACAGGAAACCTATACTACTCAAAAATGAGCTATGTACAAAGATATTTACAAATCACTATGTTCAGGCAGGGTGAGCTGACGTGCGTTCATTGGATTTCGCTGATTGCATGCACAAACTAAGCAGTGATTGTTATCATTCTTAACCATTGCAATACTTCTCCACATTGATCATCTGCAGACTTGGGATCCACTTGGTTGCTGTCCCCAAGGGGCAGCATGTTGTCTCATCTCCTTCCCCAAGGGTTGTCCTTATTTATGTGGTGTTCAACATCATGGGACAATGACATGCACGAATCTATCCTATTGTAGCCATTTGAATATGAAGGAGGATCAACAACGATCATGGCAGAAGGACTACAAGTTGCATCTTGTAGTCGGTTGAGTGCTTCATCTCTGTTAACAACTATCTTAGCACCTCTTCCTTTGTCTTCTTCTTTTTGATGTTCATGCATCTCATCATGACGTTCACTCGTTTCCTCGTGCTCACTATCGCTGTAAATGGAGAAGGAGCTCCTCTCCCAATCTAGAAACTCTAGTGCATCACTATTCGAGGGCTCAAGGAGTATGTATTTATTACTACTGTCTTCTGGGATGTGCTCTTCCTCAACATGAGCATACCTCCGTAGGGCAGCTCCCAATGGAATGAAGTCATCAATTGATGGCACATCGTCAAAGGGACCAAAGTCTATTTCACAATTTCCCTCTGAAGACTCGCTAAAAGGCCCATCATCCATGGTACACAACTACTCTTCAAGAGGAAGAACTCCTCGGTGAGTGGTGGACAACATTCCCACTTGATCTACTTCATCACTTGAAAGTCCAAGACTGTATTGTTGTTCTTCTTCTATTATTGTCCCAACATCCTCCCGAGGCCTACGTTCAATTGAGCCATCAGTTGATTTAGGTTTTTGGTCTTCTACTTTGATTCAGGCAGCAAGTAGAGGAGGCCTGATGCTTGGTTGCCTTGCTTGTTCTTTGACTTGCTTGATGGCTTCTCAGAATAGTTCGGATGTGAACTCCAAGTGTGATGAATCATAAAGTCTACACCAATTTGGTAATAGTAGCACCTCCAAATCCACTTGGTATTTTAGCTCTGACCAATCCCTTGCTAATCTGGAGATGAGTTGGTCATATCTTTCTGCTACTGGGTCCTCATCATCATTCGAAAAAGAAGCTTGATGGTAGACAGCCATGGCAAGTGGTTGTTCCCACTCCTCCAAATCTACATTTTTAGATTCTTGATCACTGTCATTGTAGATGGAGAGGTCTTCCAATCTAATTTTTCTTATGCTTTTACCATCTCCTTCTACTGCCCCAAGGCTTTCAGCCTTCTCTTCTTCCTGATCTTCAACATCTTCATTGGCTATCCCAGCATGCACGGCTGCAGACTTCATTGGTTCATCATCACCTACCAATTGCTCTTCTTCTAGAGTGGAGGACTGCCCTTGATTGGTGGAGGGAAGGCCTTCTAAATTAATTTCAATTAGATTTTCACCAAAGCACGTTGATGTCCTAGTAAAATATGCCTCCTCCTCCTGGTTTTCAACTTCAATGTTTGCTACTCCAACATCAACTTGTGTCAAATTTCTTGGTTCATCTTTATTTTGCTGTCCTCCGGATGTTGATAGCTCTTTTGCCTCATGGGATAACTTCTCTTCATTGGGATTTGGCTGCTCCAACTTATTCAAACAACCCTTGGCTTGAGCAATGATGTTGTCACATGATGGCACATAAATTTTGAATGTGGTGCATTGTGAAACCTACACCAACTTTCCATTAGTACTTCCTCTAGTCTTGGTCCATCCTTGCTGCTCAAATGTTCTTGGATCAACTCCTTAAATGCCTTGGCTGCCATGCTTGTCAATTCTTCCTTCGGGTCTGCAAGGGCTAAAGGCAGATAGATTTCCCAGAAGGAGATTTCTCCTTGCAAGACCTTTTCAATTCTACTCAAAAAAGTCAAACACCCCAACTCATTGTTCCTGCGAGTGCAATGGACCCGACATCTATCCGCCAATGCAAACTGCTGCAATGGCTTCTTCAGTCTCTTATTCAAATCTACATGTAGTAGAGTGATGTCAATTTGTGCATTTTGTTCTATTTCGACTCAACTTCTACTTACCTTCAAAAAAATTTGACTTTTAGCATTACAAGAGATCTCCCAATCTCAGATTTCTTCTTTGAAAGTGCTCTTTTTCGATTTCCAACTTTCAACTTTGTAGCCTCAACATGTCAGCCCTCCTTCAAGCGCCAGTTCTATTGAATGTGTTAGGAGGAGGAGGGCATGGAATGAATCACTTTCAACCTTCAGCTTTGTATTCCCAATGTGTCAAGCCCTCCTTCTAGCGCCAGTTCTGTTGATAGTGTTTTTATGCACTTCTCAACACAGATAATGCATAAATGCACTACCTCTCTTGAAAGACAATCTTCTACAATCAAAATGCAGAACACTATCCCAAGGTCTCTCAGATGTCAGGTCATGACAGTGCTTGGAATATCTCAGTTATTTGATGTGATTTGTTGGAATCACAAGGCGGTCTTACAGATGAGTTACAAAGCATGGGAAGTTGGGTTTGCAAATGTAGTTTCAAAGTGCTGGAAGTGAATGAGCAGTGGTTGTCCTCAAAACAACAAATTGAAACTCATCAAGTTCATCTGATTTATCTTCATGGTGATGCTTTGGGTCCTACTCTAACCAAGGATTAAAATAAATAGCAAAAGGAGAAGGGTTAAGAAAGCTATTCTAATCCTAAGCTACGAATGAACAGTAACAATGGTAGGCTGCTAGAGTAGACCTTATACTTCCTAAAGCTGGGTTTTGCTTGGCCAAGAGAAACCCTCTGATTCCTGAAAACCAGTGCAATCTTCTAAGGACTGTAGATTTTCAAATTACACACACATCATGAACATGTAATTGAACTAAGTTGTAGCAATGCAGTAATGAGCTCAGACTAGCTTTGTAAAGTGACTCATCATTAATGAACCACAAAAAACATGAGCTAGAAATCCATCAAATACTGAAACAACAATCACCATCACCATTCCCATTCAAAAAACTAACACTAAAACTAACATGAAAGGTGAACCATGCATACATAAAGAGAAAACTCAAAAGGAACACCCATGAATCATGCAATGTTGCTTTCTATTACTGCATAATGCTTTTTACAACAGCTCTCCAACCCTTACAAATGAGGGGCAAGCCCCTATTTATAGTTTTCCAAAGCCCAAATGAATAGCTAGGATTCAATTACATCGAATGGCCCAAATTTGATTTACAATAGGGTTTCACCTACCCTCCATTATCTAGCAATTTAAAATAAATTCCTTGTCTTTCCTCTGTTTTGTCATCAAGTGCCAGTCACTGTAGCAATTTTGTCATTTGTGATTGTTGTTTCCTTTGTAGCTGCCTCTTTTTGGGGAGTTCTTCATCTTTGGTGGGGGTTGTCCTCTTGCTTCTTAGAAATTTTGTGTATTCCTATGAACTTGAGGGATGGCCAAATTTGGAGCTTGTCTATTTCGATGATTTCATATTGCAACACCTGGTTGCTCCATTCTTTTGTGTTGTCTTCCAGCCTTTCCAATCCTCATCATACTTTTAGCCTTGGTCCCTGAATAGCTCAGACTGATTGAAGGTGCGGGTAGCAAAGCTCATGAATTCCACCGTGATTTCACTTGACATTCCGTGGGAACTTTTGAGTGTAGAGGCTCGCCTTGAAATTGGTATTTCATTTGGTCCTTGTCTTCTTTCCCTCAAGGAGTTTTGCCTAACTTCTTTCCTTTGTCCTTCTCGATGGCTACCTCTAAAGATCCTGCACCCGATTCCATGTGATACACTTGAAGCAAAGGTGTAGTCGGTATAGTTGATTACAAAAGAAAGCATTCAGATTAGTTGCAATCAGATGAAATCCATTTTAAATGATCTATCAAAGCATATCATGAACTTTATCATTAGCATAATTGATCTTTGATTTAGGGCATTTAGTGGAGTTAGTTGGGCAGTCGGACTTCCTCGGAAGGAATGCTATTTGGAAGGGAAAATAGGGTGGGGGCTCCTGGAGACTTTCTTCGATTGAATTTTGATAACTCATAAGTCTCGCAATGAAGAGGACCGAAATTGAGCACGTGGGTCAAAGTTTGTTTTCAGATTTGTGCTCATTTGGATCGGTTTAGGAGAATCTAGATGTCTCGAGCCGGAGAGCTGTCTGGAGATGGCAGCTTGGAGCAGCATATTGAAGACGAAATTCTGAAGATGGAACTCTGGGGTCCGGGGTCCGGCGGGTCAAAGGGAGGTTAGCAGTTTTACGTTACCAGGTTTAGGAGGCCTGGGGCCGTGGTGCACTTTGGCGTTTGGGATGGAAAATGTTGGGCGGAAGTCTGGAGCTTCGGGGCTCGACTGGGGAGAACGCCATTATTTCATTTCAGTTTTCAGTCAGCGATCGAAAGGGCGGAGCCCGAAGGTCGTAAGGGCGGGAGACATTTTCCCCTCGGAATGACATACAAGGAAAAGATTCTGGATGGCTCCACTGAATTAGTTATGTATTTCGCGTCTAGGTCCATATCGGCGTAAGCTCCAGGTTGTTTTGGCAATGATGGAGGTCCCTGTCAGCATAAGTTATGGCTCTCATGATAGCATCATACCAACAATGTCTTGTTTCCTTGGCTTTGTGTTTTGGTGGTTCATCGGTATAGATGGAATGCTTTCGGCATAGGGTCGTGGCGATACCCATATGCTACACCGACGGACATCAATGGGCTTCCTCCAATTGACTTTCGGTATAGGTTATGATTCTTGGCGTATGGTCTCAGTGATGCGAACATGTCTCGTGGACCTCGCATTTGGTTTTCTTTCGGTGTGAGTTCATTCCGGTTGCACCAAAAATGCACTTTATAACCCTTTATCGGCGTAAGTCCTACTTTCTCTTGGTGACCTACGGTGTCGGAGTGACTTTCGTTGTGACTTCGCAAATTCTATATAAGGTCTTGCCGAGGGTGCGTGGTTATAGTGACATGGTTAAGGCATATGGGCTCTATTGGTGAGAAAGATAAAATGTCTTCGCGACTGTGAATTAAATAACTGCTCGTGGGTATCCATCAGCCAAGCTAAGGGATTCTCTTGGTGAACAAACATAAGTTCGGTATGCCCCGATGAGACTTTTGTGTTTCGATATAAGTCTTGGCAAGATGCCTGGGGCCTCACCGAATGGAATGATGAAGCCTCCCTGTCGTCATGACAATGGGGTCGTTACAGCGATATGTGAATAAGCGGGTGCCTTCGGTGAAACATTGCATGATCAACATAGGGTCTCGCTGATATCTAAAAGCTATAGCGAAGCAGGTAAAGCAGATTATGCATCTCAGTGAGAGTCTTCTTTTGTCCTAGTGACCAAAAGTTTCAGTCATTGTGAAAACCCATCTCGGAGAAAGGTCTCACCGACACTCAAATGTCCTACCGACTGTCAAAGTGCAAACCGGGCGCGGAGACAACATCGGCCATTGGATTTTCTTCTTAAGTGTTCTTGGCAATGGGAAAGCCGGAGCCCGACGTTGGGAAGGCCCGGGATGATTTTCCCTTTAGGAACATTGAAGGAGGGACTGACCTCCGGGGGCTGGGGCCTGACAGGGGGGGAAAGCCCATTTAGAGTTCAGATTGGGATTCCAGCGGATGGACGGTAGACCCAGGAGGCACAGAAGGATGAGGTCCTCTGGCCGTAGGGACATGGTAAATGCCGCAGGGAAACCCTATGGGGTGAACTCGAGGGGTCTGCTGGAGCTACAAATTTCTGCAATATTTCACATGTTTTCCATAGTCCTAAGATTTCTACATGAGTCCTCATCATTGGCTTTTTACTTATTTCCTGCCATATTACTCCATATGTTCCCTTGGCTCTTGCATTTTCTGCATTCTGGTTCCTATCGGCGGAGGTCCGTGACTGTTTCCCTGACTCATGTTACATTTTCTGCTTGGATGAGTCTGCATTGCCTATTGGCAAGACTCATCCGATGTCACAGCGATCACAGGTCCTCTACATTTTTCATTCGGTAGGACGCTTCTATTGTTTTAGCAACCGTGGAGGCGCCTATCGGCATATGTTCTAGTCATCGAGGTAGTGTTTTACCGAATCTAATATGTCCCCTGACTATGCTGGTGGTGGTTCATCGGTGAAGGCTATGGGTATCAGCAGGGGTTCTTGGCGAGCATCAGTTGTCTTACCAACTGAAGGAACAGTGACATCACTTTGGCAAGAGTTGTGGTGCTGGTATAGTATCTTGGCGAATTCTTGAGTCTCGACCACAAACATTGTGAAGGACCCTATCAGTATGAGTTAAAACTTTCGGCCTATGGTCTCGACGAATCCTATGTGTCATACTGACTTTTCAAACAAAGGCTCATTTGGTGAGAAATTTTGAATGTCTTGTCGACCAGGAAATGTTATGTCGACAGAGGGAGCCCTCAGCATAAGATTCTAAGTCGGGGAGAGGTCTCACCGACCTGAATGTCTCCCAGACCAGCCTCGTGTTAGCCCAAGGATGAGGGGGTCGGCGTAAGCTCCTGGCAAACATTAGGAGTCTCACCGAATAAGCAACGACTTCAGCAAGACTGGGGAACTCGCGGTAAGGTCCCAGCGAAAGATGGATGTCTCCCCGACTGATAGGACCCAGGTGCGACGAAAGCGAACATGCTCGGTGGGAGGTTTTGAAAAAAGATGGATGTCTTGGTGAAACAAACGGACATCGATAAATCCATTGCATCCCGCGATGACCTCTTGGCAACTTGGTTTGGTCCTGCTGACAGAAAGACTTTGGTGTGAGACTTACAAGGTCCTGACGACCAAATACGAACCTAAGAAAGATTTCGGTGAAATGCAAGGCGACCAGAGTGACATCTCCCCAAACTTGAAGGGTTACAGCGATGAAAGAAAAGAGCTCGATGAAAGCAAAAGTGTTTGGCGAAAGGTCTCACCGAAGGATGAATGTCACAGCGATGCAAATGAATAATGGTAAAGCCACTAGATTCCACCAAGGGAAACCCGAGGGGTTGGACCCGAAGGGTCCTAGAAGCAAACTGCCAAGGGAGCTCCGCAAAGGAAGAAGACTTGCTGAAAATCAGGTAGGTGAATTTGGTCAGGGAAATTTTATCATTTGAAGGCACATGACCAATTTAGGCTCCAGGAAAGGGGCATGCAAAACAAGACAGGAGCAAAGCAGCCTATCGAGAGCAAAATAAAGGGGGGTCCCTGCCTACGGCAGGGCGTGTGTGCAAAACATGCACAACACCTAGTAATGTTATTCACCTCATTTTGTGATGAGTTTCAGTTTATTGATCTTAGAAAATTCTAATATGGTATCAAAGCCATTATGAGATTTTTTTATTCAATTTGAAGTCAGTTGAGCTTATGCATTCTGTGTGCTTGTTTTCTTCAACCCTGCGATCAAAACCTTTTTTTGTTTGAGTGATTAAAATCTATGTTTGGGCGATTGAAATCTCTTTGTTAAGGTAGCTAAAAATTGTTGTTTGTCCTCTTTTATATGCCATAGATCTCTTTTTATACATTTTTTCTCTTTTCCAACAAGGGTCAATGTTTCTTTGTTGAAAGGGATTTTTTTCCACCAAAAGAGGGATCGATTCAAAACATAAGAAGCATGACACTTCATCCAAGCCGATAGTGCAAGGAGGCGGGTTGATTTATTTAGAAAAGTCAACAAGGATCAGAGGTGTTTCAAAATAGAGAGGCTACATTTTTTTGTGGAGAGGAACACTTTGCATTAGCGATGAAATTGAAAGAAGGGATGCCTAAAAAATGATGCATCTGCAGTGAGCGATGCTTCATATCTTTAGTGGAAGTTGTCAAATTGACCCAATTCTACTATTGGTCAGTGGCATTAGCATCTCCACTTGGCAAGTCAACATGGTGAGTAGGCCTCAAACGCTCCACACTTTGAGAAGTGAAGTAGGCATGGTAGACTCCTAAGAGAACTGTTCACAGCTTGTGTGGTTGAGTCTTGAAATTTTCTCCACATGGTGTAATTTTAGTTGCTCGTTGCTTCTTTCTAGTCCATGAGCGCTTATTTTTTCAATTTTCCTCTCTCTAAACTTCTTAAAATATTCTATTTTCTAAATTTTGTAAATGAAAACTTTTTTTATTGGTGTAAATTTGCAATAGGGTGAAAATTTATTTTTTCAAACTCTATTTATTGATGATGATTTCCCACTAATATATAAAGTTCCCTTTTTCACCTTCATTCTTGTATGCAAATAATGCACTAAAATAAAGTGCCAAACAAAGGGGAAAATCAAAAATATTAAAAAGGGCAGTGTCAAAGAGTTGTGATTAAAAATCCACTCCAAATTTCTTTCAATTTTCTAAAAAGTTGAAAATGACAACTAAGCATGGAGCTAAATCAAAAAAAGGAGCCAAATGCAGTTAAGGATAAAGAAATACAAGAACCAACAAAATCACAAAAAGAGGAAAACATGAAAAGGTCTTTTCTTGGAGGATAGTTTTGGCACCCGTCCCTCTAGCAACTATATATTAGATTCTCATTCAAAAGTGATTGGTAGGAATTTGAGGGCCAGTAAAGGCAAAAAAATACTTTTAATGCATGTGGATTAATATTGGTTCTTAGTTTTTTTCTTTCCCTCATAGGGGATCAAGCAGAGAGAAAGCTTTTAGGATGATTATGACCACTATATATGTAGATCTAAATGTTATTTGTCTTTATGTGATTTCTTAATTCCCTCCTTTCCAAATGTAAATCAAACATTTGCTAGTGTAATAGGTCATGCATGTATTTACCAATATACAATTCTGGCCATTAATGCCCACTACTTATTATGTCCCACCCTACTGTTGAAGTCTTCAGAATTGTCTTAGCTGGTGAGTACGGCTTGAAGTTAGAGGTCATCTTCGATCCATCAACTAAAGTGAATTAATTTGAAAACCAAACCTACTTCTGCCTCATTGCCATCTTTGACATTGCGTATTCATTGTGCAAATTTGTGGAAGGATTTAGAAAATAATCTGACAGACACTTTGACTAAAGTTGCTTACTATCCTTTCATAAGTGCAATTTAACTATGGTAGATTCACCTTCACTATTGCAGGTCACTGTCAATTTATTACCCAAGTTGACGATTTTTTTGTATTTTATGCAAAAATCTCAAACTGACATTAATTATTTATTTATCTTTTTTTTCTGGGACCACTATACAAAATTAGAATTTGTTGAATCTTAACTTATGTTTTCTTGAAGCGCAAAATAAGCGAACAATTGAATTGGTGAACAATCACTTCTTACCATATGTTCTTTTGAGTGATTTGTTCTTTTTTAAATATTTCTTGAATATATTGATATTTGACTTGCAGATTTGAAATATGTTGATAATTGATTTGAAAATTT
>VDFB02083737.1:0-12930 GCA_007258455.2 Sequoia sempervirens
TCACTGTTCCAGATTCGCACCTTTAGCTCCTGCAATTTGATATATCCCTATGAGTGATGTATGAGGTAATGATGGCAGCTGAAAGCAAATCACGAATCTATTCAAGTGCAGCTACGCCCACCTGAATGACCCTGCCAGAGTGAACTACGTCCCCTCGACAGCGAAGGAAAGAACAAAGTCCAAACTTGTGATGATCAGATCTAACGCTAAGACTTAACATATATACTAATTCAATATGCCACTTCGAGTGAAGTCGGCCTAAATTACAAACAAAATTCAAATTGAAAAGAAGCGCCAAACCCGAATGTGAGTCGGCTAGAACACATTACATAAATAAATAAATGAGAAATAGTGTTGAAAAACACTCTTGAGAATAGTTGGGTCGGCCCAGCTAATTGGGAACATTACAAATTGAAAAACCATCCCACAATCCACCTCCATAGGATAGGGGCCCCCTCTATAGGGAAGGAAGATGTAAGAGCTCGAACCACCAAAGCAACCCAACTCCTGCTCATGCTAGCTCCACCTCAAAAGGAGCTAGTACCACTTCAATAGGATCAAGCAAAAGAAAGGAGGACTTTCCACTGAACCTGCAGCATACAACTCCACCTCAATAGAAGCGGGCTCTACCTCAACAAGAGCAAACTTCACCTCTAGAGTCTAGCCAAAAGAAACCACTCCAGTAGCCCCAACACTAGCAACAACCTTAGGTGTCAGAAGAGATGAAAACAAGAGAATAGACATAGAGAGCAAATCAGCCCACCACAAAAGGAGCACACACTCCCGAGCCTTTAGAACCAGGGTAATCTCCACCCCAAAGAGAAACACTGGCTTCTTCAGCCAGTAAAACATATTTACCCCCGATAACCAAAAAATCTTCAAAGAGCAAAGGGGGGTCAAAGCCATAGTCCTGTAGAACCATGACAACAAGGAGCAAAACCCAGATTGCAACATCAACCTATCCCACCAGAAGAAGCCTTCAAAAGAAACCAAGAAGGCATTAGAGAGCAACAAGAAGCAGTAACAAAATTGTAGCCACAGAAAGCCAAATCCCACCACCAGGAAAAAACCCGGAGCAATAGCCACAAGAGGAGACATGCCCATCAAGAGCCAAAAAAGAATAGAGCAAACATGAGCTGAAAAAATCCCACCCCAGCAAAGAAACTGACATAGAGATAAGCCCGTCCTAGCAAAGGGGGACGCCACAACAGCAAACCACAACACTCTTCCAACCAGAGAAAGAGCATCAAAAAAGAAAACCGAGAAAGGAAAGGAGCACCTTGACCCGCCGAAGGAAACCCCCAACCAAAAGGAGGAGGCACGAACAAACCACTAGGCAAAGAGCACACCCAGCAAAGCGTCGCCCTCCAATAGCCCGCAAAGGAGAATGTAGATTCCATCCCCCAACCCAAAAGCCAACAACACATCTTCAATGTTGAAAAACAGAAGCCCCAGGTGCATAGAAGCCTCCCAAGACCCATTAGGAACCGCCTCCAGAAAAACAGAAAAACGCACAACAGGAAGCACCAAAGGACTCTTGGAGAGCATAACCTCCACCGTAGAAGCTAGAGAAACTTACCAAGCAGTAGAATCCGCATCGGAGTCATCTCCATCCCTATCGCCCTTCTTAGAGGAGTTCAAAACTCCATCCTCACGCACCTTCCCGCCTGAACCCTTCCTATCGCTCCGCTCCATTGCTTTCAACAATGTCTAACAAACTCTTGAACTTTCCAAATGTTACTAGGTTTCATTTGTTATTCTTGAATCCTTATACATTTGTTTATAATCAATTTTTCAAGTACTATATACATTTGCATCCTTGTACTTGTTTTCAAAATTAGCCCCTTGGTTCCCCTATTTTCGAGATTCATCCCCCCATTTTGAAACTATGTAGAATTATGTTACAAATTCAATATATAGGTGAGTGCAAGATCATCATGGGCCAAACATTATCCTTAAGTAGCAATGAAAATGCTAGAAGAAGAGACTTAAAGCAACTTCACATGAGAAAGTAAATGATTTATCTAAAAAACCAAAAAAAAAAGAAGTTAGTAATAAATGTTGTAGGAAATTGAATGTAATTTATGGACTACTATTAAAAAAAAGTTTTAAATTAATTTGGTGAAAATTGGATATTTCAATGAGGTGCTACTAATTTTTTTTGAAAAAAAAAAAGAAAGTGTCATTCTAGCCAACCTAATTGTGACAAAACAATACATTTTTTTTCTTTCCAAAATTGGGATATAAGTAAAAGCCATGAGCAGATGTGACACATTTTTTGTAAATAAATGATTATTTATTAATTTAAAAAAAAAATTAAAAAACAAATTTCTTGCTAACCTAATGCAATAAAAAAATATGAAATTTAATTTATTTAAAACATTTTAGCCAATGAAGCCTAGAGTGTAATGCATCAGATTTGAAAAAGGATACACGGTTTGAGAGTTATAGATGTTTTTCAATATGTATGTTTATTTATAATTTATACAGTGTTTGTAGAAAACTAATTATAATTATGTATTAAAATTATAACCATTCATATATTATATTTTTAGAATCTTGTGAGTTGCTCCTGTATAATTTTTTCATTTTATCAAAATTGGATTCTAAAAGTTTGTAAATATTGAGGTCAAATTGAGTAAAGTCAATGAAAACCACTCAGCCTGTGAATTGCATAGAAATAGCAGGTTTGGGACTCCCAAGCCTTATTCCAATGCAATTCTAAGGTAATTTTTTTTGGGTGGGGAATATTTGAAGAGGAAACAAATATTTGTTTTGATTTGACTTCGCAAACCAAATTTGAGTTGAAAATCTAACCCTAAAAAAGGTTTCACAATTTTGGCTATCTTCAAGACACTTTTTTTGCCATTTCCACTATGTTGGTTGACAGATTTGTCCTTTAAATAATCAGTTCAAAATGACTCTATATTGCCCAAAGAAGGACTAATCAATCAACAACAGTTGGAGAGATCACTATTGCATTGGTGATCTTCCTCTGAATTTTAATTGAGGTAGCAACTCCCTCTTCTGATACAAATTTTGGATTTTTTGAATATAAAGAAAGTGGGGTATGCTTTTAACCAAAAAGCAAGAAAGACAAACTAACATCTATCCATAACCATGAAAATAGATGCAAAAGAAATTGCTTTAAAACTAAAGAAAAACTTTAATGCTTGAAATTGGACTGGCAAACAATCAATATCGTAGCTCACAGACTAGATTATTAAGAGCTTGCCGACTCGACACATTTGCAACTTAACATTCACTGTAAATAAATGAATAAAATGCCACAAAACAACACATCCTCAAAGGGAAGGAATATTCAAATGTTCATATAAGCTCATAGACTTATACATAAACATTAGCCTTCTATTCACAAATCCATTGCACACAAACAACAATCATTCACAACAAAATGTCAAATTACAAAATTGATCCTTTGATTATGATCGATTCTCACTCATGCATCATAGTGCAAGCAGGATCAAAATTTCGGACCCCTGCAACGTCAAAAACATACATATTTAAAACGCCTTAACCTAACAGTTTGAACTTTGGCGATTCGGAAAAGGCGCAGAAAGCACTTCTTTATCGGGAATAAACAGTGGTTAAGGAAAATCAGAGTGATTCTGCGTGCATTTCGTCATAAGCAGCTGGCTTTTGAGGGTGGTTGTACTGATTGTATTGCCGTACAGGTGACGGGACGAAAAATGAACAGAGTAAACTGGCGTGGTAGGCCTTAGTAACATACTCGTGCGAAACATCGCACTTCTCGTTCCACGGTGTTGTACCTGAATTAGTGCGCGATTTCGCTTAAATGTCTTAGAATCTCATCAGAAAGATCTAACACTAAAATTTTCCCATCATCATTTGCTGGGTTCTTTGAAGCTCTCGCTGTTTTGAGATACTAATTTGCGAAATGGTACTCGGTGGATTCCGCTAGCTTGCCTTTTCCATTCTATAAATCAGCTTCGTCATTGCTCATTTGCACAATGCTACTTTTAGTTTCAAGTATGTCAAGCACTTTGAGTGACTGAGCTTTTGAAGCAAGGAGTGACTTTCTTGTCATTGAAGGTGTTGAGTGAAGCGCCGTGCGTAGGTTGGTCGTAGACCAACTTAGAGAGATCTTCCTCATTCGTAGTGGCTTTCAAACCGCTCTGTGTAGTGTGGATATTGTTGCAATCTTCTATTATACTTCATGTTCATAATTTCTTGTAATAAGCTCTTTCATTTTTATGATCATGGTGAATGAACCGGGCATTTATGGATGTATCTCTTCATGTAACTTATATTTCTGCAAGTATCTTTTCTCTATGCAAATACATCTTTGTCAATGAAGCATTATTCGATTTTGAATGCATTGGTTATTGGTTTTTGGGTAAGGTTTTTGAAATAGCTTTGGAGTCCACCCTATTTGTGAAAACCTGTTTATACTTTGCCATGCTGTAATAGCCTTTGAAGTGCTTAAATTTGCTTATTACCCCTTTTTACCTTTGTAAACAACGTTTAGAAAAGTGAGCATCCTTAGCTTTTTAAACAACAGCGGGAATAGTGAAGTTTTGGGAACCTTGTTGGGAACCGATAAAGTTTTCCAAACTTCGCAATAATCCGCCAAGCCCCCTCATTATTCATATATGTCTGCCTTTATTCACCTTATTGGCCATAAAGATATTTGCAGGGCGGGTGGCAACGGCGACGCTTTCACATACAGCCCCATCGGTGATAGGGACTGATTACACGCTGGTTTGAGGTTTGCCTCCTTTACCCAGCGATTCACGGTGAGATACTTTGCTAAGAGGTTTTCCGGGTGGTTTTCAAAGAAATTGCGACCAAATTGGAGTAGTCATGCTTGAATCGGTCGTAAACGTCATGGAAGTGCTCGAAGGTAGAAACAAAATTATAAGCTGTGAATTGACCAATTCACGAGACTCTAAAATCTTGCCTTTCGATTTTCATTTTGGCATTTTGGACCAAGCGGGGTTCCTATTTTTTAGGGTTCGCTTTTCCTTTTGCGAAAATTTCTATTTTGGAGAAAGTTTCTATATTTAGAAAGATCTCGAATTCCAAAATGCACTCAGAAGTCAGAAAAACTTGATAGAACTCTCAGAAAATCAAAGAGAAAATTTAAAAAATTATTGAAAAATCTGAAAAAAAAACAAGTAAAAGGCATGAAAATCAGACCCAAAAAAACATTGAAATCTGGAAAAATCAGGTCAAGACCAGTCAGATCTGAGGTTGAAATCACCAAAAATCAGCTCAAAAAAGATGAAGTTCTTGGAAAATCTGGTTAAGTCTGGAAAATTCGCCATTTCCAAGAAGGAGAATGTCAAGAGAGAGAGGTATGAATGTCTGAAAGCTGGTGAAGTCCGCCCAGCACTAAGGAAGCATATCCTAGACACACCTAAAGTCCGCCATGCTCATCCTAGGATCCTTTGAAGTCCGCCATGCATCAAAGGAGGAAGTGCCAAAAGGTCTTGAAGTCCGCCCTCAACATCCTAACCCCCTCTAAAGTCCGCCGTCCACTCAAGAGGCATGTCCAAAAGGTTTGGAAAGTCCGCCTAGGCATGTGGAAGTAGAAAAAATCAAAATTTTTTGCTAAGTATTGATGCCTACCAAGGGGAATTTCAAAATTTTGCTAAGTGTGAAAGCCTAAAAGGGTGGAGAATCATTTCCAAAGGGATAGAATGTTGAGACAAATGCTAAGAAGCTTTGAAGTCCGCCCTAGAAAAGAGGGACATCCAAGATGCTTGTCCAAAAGACTTATGAAGTCCGCCATACACTTGGAAGGGGCTAGCAAGGTGTCTAGGAAGTCCGCTATACTTGTCCAAGGTGCTAAAGAGGTCCGCCTAGGCACATGAAGAGAAAAATAATGATTTTTGCTAAGTGTTAGTGCCTAGTCCAAGGAAAAATTCGAATATTTGCCTAAGTATAGAGGCTAAAGGATGGAAAAATTGAGATTTTTGGCTAAATATCATGACGTTTTCGAGAAGCTAAGTGCTAAGTTTGAAAGGACAAATGCTAAAGAAGATTAGGATATGGCAAGAAATAAAACGAAGTATGCCTAACACAAAGGTGGAAAAGAAATTAAATTTGCCTAAGTGTGGGTATCTAGAGAAAATATTGAGAAATTGACAACTTTGGCCGAGGAAAAATGCACGAGGCAAAGAGAAAGGAAGGATCGCCCTTGGCCAGAAGGAAGAAGAATTTGTCAAGTGTCAAAGAAATTCGCCCGACGAAGACATCCAGACAAGGATTTTGCCTAGAAAAATTCGATTGAGCAAGAGAAAATTTGACTTTGGCAGAGGAAAATAGGCTCAGTGTAAAGGAAAATTTCGCCTCGGCAAAGAAAAATAAGGATCTGGCAATAAAATTTTCGACGGAATGGCTTAAATTTTGACTTGGCTAGACGAAATTGAGGATAAAATTGGAAAATACACTCTTAGCCAAGAAAAATGAAAGGAAAATCGAAATAGCCATGGGTCCAAAACGAACGGGTTGGAATAAATTAAAATATTTTTAATATTTTAATAATTTATTTTCAACTACTTGGAAATTTAAAATGCCTTGGACAAAATCAAATTTGCCAGACAAGAATTGGAAGAAAATAAAGTACGCCAGGCAGGGATGAAATTCGACGGGCAAAATTAAATTCGCCATGAATATAATTAAATATTTAATGTTTTCTCTCAAAAAATTTGAAAAATCAAAGATAAACATTAAGCAAAAAATAGAATTTTTGAAGTAGGTGGATTTTGCAGGACAGCTTCGAGAGGCGGAATTCTTGTCGAAAAAATAGGAAACTTACTGTTGGGCCAAAAACAAATTGAGATAAGAAAGAATATGGGTTGCTAAAAAGCAATTTCAATCCTTCGACATTATAGGACAACAATGATTTTTACACAGCTGAAGAGAAATTTAATCTTTCTCGAAATTATCAGGCAATTGATTGATCAATAAGCAAAGTCGAATTTTCCAGAAGGTGAAATAGTGTTATGCTGAAGAATTTTCGCAGGAAAAGAGAAGAGATTTATTGAAGGCTGAAATTCTTCTGTGAAAAGGGGCGCACTTCTTCTTTTAAAAATCAGATTTTTAAATCTGATTTGCAACCAATAGTTCTTCACTGAGGTTTGATGTTCCGTCAAGTTGATTTGCTATCTCTTTTCTGTCCTTTCATCTTGACGAAGTTCTGACGAAATTCTTAACTTCATCCAAATTATTTTCAGCTTGCTTTCTCGCAACAATTCAATTATTTAACCAGCTGAAAGTAAATTTTCGAATCCAAGGCACAAGATTTAATTATTTGAAAAAGTCTTTGTATTAATGTTAATCTTTGGACTGCAGGTTGACGACCACGGCAGGCGAACCATCAAAGAAGCTGAAAATGAAGTTTGCCAGCAAGGGAGCTCAACGAGAGACCAAAGTCATTTCAAAATGGAAGAATGTCGTGGACACCGATCTCGGGCATGTAGACTTTGATGAGTTCAAGAAAAGAGTGTATGGGCAGAAGGGACTTCCCACACCAATAGCCAGACGGATAGTCAGAAACGGGATATTTCAGGCAGCTGGATTCCCACCGGCAATGGATTGTGCGGAATTAATGGTGGAATGTGCTCTCCACTATGACGCTCAGAAGAGACAGATCATCGCACCTGATGGAAGAGTCTTGGCACACTTGGGTGAAGTGGCAATCCAGGAGACCTTCGGCATCCCGGAACATTCACGGACGGTCTATAAGACCAAGGAAGAAGCCAAAAGATTATATGACAGCCAACCAGATTTGTGCGCCACAACAGTTAACAAGGTGTGGATGGACAAGCCTAAGCCTTCAATCAAGAAGTTGCCCAAGAGGCCTCGCCGAACGGACTTCAAGGAAGATTTTGGGGATATCGTACTGATGCTGAATAGAATAGTTGGTAGCTTGCATAACACGGCTGAATGGCGCACGCACTATTTCATGGGCAGAGATCACCTCACGGTGTCAAAATGTCAATTGGTCGGATGATAGTGACAACTAATATGAACGGGGAAATCAACACCGAAACTAAATCTTTCGCGCGGTATATTTATATACTATTTGGCAGAATCCTTACAAAGTATCGAAGGGGTGTCTGCAAGAGCAAAGTAGCACTTGGTAAGCTGCGCTTCGAACCTTCACGGCTGATACCAGCTCCAATTGAAGAAAAATTGAGAGGTACATGATACCTTCTAATGCATAATACGAGAAACTTCAAAAGAGGCCTTGAGAGCGACACTGGCGAAAAATCTTATCGATAAATAACCCAGTTATCCAGGATTTAAATTTCACATATGTCAGGATCCAGGGATTTACTGGAAATCCCTATAAATTGCCCATCTATCCGACAAATCGGATGATCTTGCTCGAGGTCTTGAGACAATTAGAAGAATACCAGAATAACCAGAGGCCAACCAAGAAGGCATCTGTCACATTCCCGTTTTTCATCGGGAACATGTTGGAGTATTGTCCATCAGCACAGGCAGCTGAGAGTGCAAGGTTGGAGATCCAATGGTATCCTTTCACGGCCTACAAGTCCAGGGTCAACTATGACCCACATCATAACATTCGGACAGTGGAAGGGAGAAAGTACAAACACAGGATGGAACTGGAAGATTTCTGGGCAAATGCTGCCGATGAGTATGAAGTCAGACGGAAAATGTGGTCCAAGATGCCACTAGATTTCATGAGGGCAATTGAGTTTTGCGGGGTGCCTGATCAGTTACAAGATGATGGAAACCACGTTCAGCCACGCTTCGAGGAAAGCCGACCTCTTCCTCTAGTGAAATGGTCAGAACCTGAGCACGCAGACTTGGCAACCTTAATGAGGCCAGTGACTAAATACTCTCAGTGGTGGGTTGACTACCATGCCCAAGAATTGAGACAGAGAGGAATCACGCTCACATATGATCTACTGAGCGAGTCAGAGTCATATTCTTCTAATGCTTGTGCATCCCATCAGGACTTGGTCGGGATCGGGGAGAAAAGGAAGGAAATAGTCCCAAGTACAGAGCCTGCTTCCAAGAGGCATAAGGGAGAACCATCTCGTTCAGCAGCATACCGGAATATTGACGAGTTGGTGGCTACTATAGATGAATCCTTGGTAGAGATGCTTGAACCTCCTGCTGTTCAGGAAGTGAATGATGAACCTATTCAGCTGGATGACGAGGAGCCCTTGTCACCTACGGGCACGGAAATCTTAGGTTCAGACAATGAGATAGAAGTCCGGAATAATGGCTTCGAGGAGGGAATGATTTCCGCTCTAAGAGGGGTTGTGGATGTTCCGAATGAGGAAGAGGTTCAGGTAGAGGATGGGATTGAACAACCGACCATTCCGGACTGGCTATTAGAGAGAATGAAGATCCAGGTACCTGCAGAAGCTCAACAAGATGTGGATGATACTGCTGATTTCTTGGCAAGGCTAGAGCAAGTTGCAATCAAGAAGCCTGCTAAGAAATTCTCCACCATTCAAAGGAACGAGACAGGTAGCCGTTCCGTACATATTGTGGTACCCACAATAGACAAGCCACAGGATGAGATTACGCCTCAGGAATATGCCATAACTACTGTTGACCTTGGCCCAACCTCAAAAGGCCAAGAAGTTGAGGAATTAGATAATTCCGTCTCGACCATCAAGGCGAGACTGGAAAAGGAAGTGGCTAAGAAGAAAGAGTATAAGAAGGAGGTCGAACGTCTTAAGGAATACATACAGCATTTGACCCAGCCACTTGATCAGGGCAATGCGATTGTTCCTCCTCTTCTCAATTCATCACAGGAGGTGACCAAGGATGTCGAGTACGGAATGGTAACGGCCAAAGAAGCTCAGGACTGGATGGCAAGCGAAGGTACAGATGCAGCCTTGTTCATGGAGAAGCTGGCACTTGCTTATGGACGAACCTCTTCATTTCTTTCCAGACTGATGGATATGGCAGAGGCATGGGAAGGTATTCCGGATATGCAGGAAAGGCTTATTCCAAGCCTTAGAATCTTGAAGGGCACTCCAAGAGAGGAGTTGGTTGATAAAAGGGTGATTGCTGCAGGGGCAGCATATGATTTCAATCACTGGTTTTGGGTAGTGACTATACGAGAAGAAGTCTTGGAGAAGGCAAAAGTAGATGGGCTTGGAATTGAAGAACAGGTCAGGAAAATCCAGGAGAAGATTTACATGACAACTACAGAAGTGTTCGACCGTGAAATCATCCGGGAGAACGACATGCAGTTGGAGAGATTGAAGCATAAAGTTCAAGAAACTTTCTTCTCGACCACTGGACCATTTCTGAGACAAGACTTTGCGAGAGTGGCAAGATTCTCATCCATTCGAAAGGATTTTGAGAAGCAGGAGGCAGATTGGGAAAGTACTTTTGCTAAATGTGCTGAGAAGTTGGACGGACTTGAATTCCGGATCAGCATGCTGCCACCCGTCACAATGGAGGAGGTCATCGCTGTAGTGTCCAGATTCATCGAACACAATGCTGCTCTGAAGGATAAGGACGCCTCTCCTAGATAATAGCTGGAACTGCCACTTTACTGATTGATTTCTAGTTGATAACTCTTGTTATTTTGGGAAACCCTAATTAGGGTTTGGTTGTAATAATCTTGGCCGTTAATCTTGTTTTAATCTCGGCCCTTCATTTCATTTTTGAAGCTCTATATAAACTGATGCTCTCTCACTTTCATTTGTGTGGAGACAGAATATGAAATTGTTGCATTGAGACTATTTCGAATAATAAAAGCTCTTGAGCATGATTTGGCCTTGAATAACTTTTGTTGTCGAATAGTATGAGGCTGTATATTGTTGACGCGGTTTTCGGAGACCAAGACCAACATGTAACAAAGCCTCCCAACCCGATACTCTATCCTTCCTTGAACAAAGTATTCAGCATGCTAAGATTGCAAAGTGAGTCTATGCTTCAACCTGCTGTCTTTAAATGCTTAACAGACCCGGGCCACGATAAAAATACGTCGGTACTTACGAGGGGACTTACACAATTGTTCAGACTTCTTGCAGTTAACAGTCTGTGTATGATTTGAAGGGGATTCTTGTGTGTATGATTTGGCAATATATTATGTTTCCTAAAACTAACCAGAAATGTGCGGAAAGTAAAGAGTATAGGGCCTAAGAAACTTATACTCTATTCTAAATGCAGGATATGTGGAACTCAGTTTTGGCAGACTTCAACCAAATTTCACCTAGCCTCACGTCGGACAGCCTCAGCAAAATCAGTGCAATCTTCAAAGGGATAGCAAAAGATGTTCAAATTATAATTTGGCATACATACACCATCAGAACGACGCATATAAGTACACAAATCACAATCGAAGTTAAACTCAAGGTAATGTCCAGTCGACCACGCAAGGCGAACTTATCATCAACAAGCCGCTAGTGGTATGGAATGAAAAGAAGCTACCTCAATAAAACACCACACATCAAAGTAAACTACTTGCATGAAATGAGAATTAAGCTACTTGGATTTGAAAGGAAGGAGAGACCTTGCTAGCTATTCATGACAAGACGAATTCCACCATCAATGAAAAGATCTATTATCATGAGAAGTGTTACACAACAATCTCCACAAAAGTTTTCAAAGGGAAAACTTTCTTTCTTCTCCACTATGCAAAATGTCTACAATGCTCTACTCTCTAGTCTGATCTCCAAATCTAATGCTAGTCTAATCTCTAATGTCTACTGTCTACTGAATTACAAATGAGGGGGACTCCCCCTTTTATAGCTAGCCGAGTCCAAAAGACGGCTAGGGTTACAATCAATAGAGTGGCCAGAATCGTGCCACCTCAGCCCTAACCCTAAAAACTGCCAGAATGGGGAGTGGTACATTAAATGAATCAAAGATTCCCACTCACTCCCAAAAATAGTAAAGGCAATAAATGCCCACAATCAGCCTTCTAGAAGATCTTCGTCTAGCAGTACGTTCCCATTCTCCTTCTCTCTAGCTGCAAACTCAACAAACCGCCGGCATACCAACCTCCGAATCGAAATGGTGGAAATACAATCTAGTCAAACTCTAACACTGTGGATCGAATGCTCATGCCTCGTACAAGATTTCCTCCAAGCAACTAAAGAATCCTGCGTGCTCTGGATCAAGGCAGAGAAAGTAGAAGTATTCTCGAAATCATCTTGTACAAAGGTCTTAACATCTGAAAAGAAAGGCACCAGCCTACCCCTCAAATTATCAACATTAACCTCATCTGGATTCAGCCGCCTAGCAAATATGGCCTCAAAGGTATTCTGAACTCCATCAATAATATTGGCCATAGCTTTATGTACCCTGGCTGAATCCGCCTGTGCCACGTCGAAGAAACCACGCCCCGTGATCGCTGAAGAATACCATCTCGAGAAATCATAACTGTCATTCTCCTGAATGACACCTCCATCAATCAACGATCGCAATGGAACATGCCTCAATGCCTCAAGACGCTGAATTACTTTACTCTGATAGATAGAAGCATCACCCCAAGCATGATCAACCGCCTCCATCCGTGCCAAAATACTAGAGGCCTGCTGAAAAGCAGAAGCAAGGTCCTCCATAAACTTTTCGGTCTCAGCACGAACTCCTGTGACCCACTTATCTCTCCTGTACATTCTTCTAATTCCACTGCCACCGATGGACTCTCTAGGTATCTCCCGCCTCGAGAACGAGATAACTGCTGTACATACCCAATTAAAGCTTTGTGTTCTCTTTTCAACCTTTTGTATTTTCCTTCCTTCTTGAATAATCTGTCTTTGAGGGCAAGATAGGAGTTATCACACTCCTCTACAATCTGTGCACTAGTGGGGCGTCCTAAATCCAAAGTCGTGACCACATAATTCTCAGGCACTGCTTCATTTCGGTCACAATCAACTTGAGGCACGGCAATGTGAAGAGTACGAGAACCATCCTCTTCAGTGGATATCTTCGAAA
>VDFB02083739.1:0-24217 GCA_007258455.2 Sequoia sempervirens
AGACAAATGCTGGATAATGGAATTTAAACCAATCTTTGCTTCGCCAAGCACGGCACTACAACTAGACAAAGACGGTGCAATCTTCAAGGGTTTACGAAAGATATCCTATTACACTATATCACCATCAATTCGACCAATGCATATAGATAATAGAACTCAAATTAAGCAATTTTAATGTTCAGACTAACCTTACACATCAAATTGAAAATCATCCAATTGAAAAGGGTATGAACTAATTCCACTTTCCAACACTATCAATCTTTCATTCATCTAAAATACTTGAAAACAAATTTACTCTATTTTGAAGAAATCAATGAAACCATGCGGGCTCATAGAAATAATAAATGCTCAACTCTGAATCCACTTATTATTTAAACAGCAATATTGCAACAATCTCATCAGTCTCTCCCTGAATAAATGAAATGAATGGGGTTTATATAGGCACCCCAATTACAAAGCAGCGGCCAAGATTAAATTTGAAATCAACGGCCAAGATCAAATTTGACAAACCCTAACCCTAAAAGCATAACAAACTCAAAGACACATGGCACAAGCAGAACACGCCACTTGGAGCATGGCAAATGATGACACCTTGCACTTCATTCGAGCAAGTAGGAATCCAGAATGCAATTCCCTTTGGATCGCTCCCTAGCTGCAAATGCAAGAAATTTGGCTAACACAGAATCAAGTTCCTCCATTGAGATATTTGGCACAGAATCCAGCTGTATTCCAATCACGTCCAAGGTCTCCAGGCACTGAGTAAAAGTTCCTTCCCATCTAGCCTCCTGCTTCTGAAAGTTCTCCATGAAGGTCAAAAGGGAAGACATATCATCAAGCTGATTCTCTGTAATAATCTGCACTTCTTTGAAGTAAATGCTCATCACACTTTTCTTCAATCCTTCTAAGTCTATGCCATTCGTATCATGATGTTCTTGTCCTGTTAATCCTTCAAGAGAAGTGAGGATTTTGAACTGAATTTTCTCAATCGTGCTCCGTATAGCAGCACATTCTTCTTTTATTCCATCATGTCTTCTTTTTGGCCAACAAGGAATAATACCACCTGCTGAAATCATACGAGGCTCCTTCTTCGACAACACCTTCCTGGATCAAAATTTGCAAGGAAACTTCTTTTAGAACCCTCAAACGAGGTATCACTTTGTCCTGTACATACTGGAAATCTTCCCAATGGTCCTCAACTTGACTCACTTCAGTTATCAGCAGTGCAGATCTGTCATAAGTTTGGGCGCACTTCTCCAAGAATTGCTCCATTTGTTTTGAAATATTGGTAACCCAACTCCTGGTTGCTTGACTCGTAATCCTCATAGCCTCAAGGACATCAACGGACTTCGGAGTAAGAGATGACGGTGGAATAAAGGCTGCATTTTCCTGACGCAAAGGGGCTGTTAGCTGCTGAATGAACTCTATCAGCCTTAGATTTTCTAATTCCAACCTTTCCTTCTTCTCTTCTGTTTTATCAAACTTTTCCCTAATGGCCTTGGAGGTGTCCGCCAACTCATGGAAATCCTGATCTATTGTCGTTGGCCCAATGTCCAATGTTGTAACTTCATAATCCATAGGAGCAATCTGATCTCTTAGCTTGTCAACTTTCGGGACTGCCACCTGCAAGATCCTGGATCCTGTACCATTCCTGGTAATCTGAGAATATTTCTTAGGCCTCTTTGGCGTTTTAGCCTTGCCAATCCTTTCTAGGAAGTCCTGTATGCTCTCAACTGGTTGAACTTCATCCAATGGTCTGGACTTCTTCAAACTTTCAGTTAGCCAATCCGGAATTGTGGATAATTCCATACCATCTTCTAACTGAACATCATCATTAATTCCCTTAAGAGCAGAAATTACCTCATCGCCTAGTTCTTCATTGTCCTCAAGAATCTCAGTATCTCCTGCACCTTCAATCATCAAAGTATCATTTCCTTCCAAACACTCCGTGGAGGCTTGATTTTGGAAAGAATCTACCTGTTCTAACTCTTGAAACTGAATTTCTTGCTCATAGCTTGGCTCGATATCAACAATGGATACATTTTCGATTACTCCAATTGACAAAGTCCTTGAAGATGAGGGATTTTCAGTCACCTTTTGCTTCTTACTTTCCAATTCCTCATTAGCTGACTCCTTTTCCTCTAGTTGAAGGTTTCCACTTACTACCTTCCTCTTGCTGGGATATGCAGATTCATCAGGATTTTCGCCAATTGCTTCCTCCTGGCCATCCTTATTGTTCAATGTGGCGTAAGTAAGAGAAACTCCTTCCTTCCTCAACTTGCTGATCTGACCATCGACCCATTCCCTTGAGTAAGCAAAAATGTCCTTCATCAATGTGTTCAAATTAGCCATCTCAGGTTGTGTCCAGTTAGGCAATAAAATAGGCTTATCTTTTTCTTGTTCAAACTGAGGGTGAATGTAGTCCCCGTTGTCTTTCACTTGGTCAGGTATAGGAAACAAATCGCACCTTTTCACAAGTTCAACTGGAATTCTTGACCAAGCCTTCTTCCTTACTCCATACTCGTCCATCAGGTTAGACCAGTAATCTTCGATCTGCATAACATGAAGGGACTTCTTCCCACGCATTCTCAGGTATGGGTCATAATCGGACCTTGGATTATAGGTGCTGAATTTGTAAAATTGCAACTCTACCCCTGCTGTTTTGGCTGATTGTAACGAAGGACAGACTTCTAGCATTTTTCCAATTGCAACCGGAAAATCCACTCCTTGTTTGTTCTTCTTCGCCTGAATGGAGTCTACACATGCTAGTTGCCTTGCTACCTCAAGCATAACAATTTTGTCTGTTGGGTATCGAGGAAGTCTGTACGGAGCATCAGAGAATCCATGAATTCTTATATAAGTAAATGTCGGAAACTGGATAAACCAAGACCCGAACTTGTCAAGCATTGCCATAGCTTCTTTAGATAGCCTTCTCTGCACTGTTCCTTGAAGAACTCGTGTGATGTACATGAGGAAGGCGTCATTTGTTATTTTGAAGTTGTCCCTGTAATGTAGCTGGAGCTGCGGGTAACAATCATATGATTTGAGTTGATCTTTCCGAAGTCCCACTTCGCCTTTACAAATCAGTCCTCTGTACTTAGTGAATCTTGCCAGAATATAAACCACATAAGAACTCATGTAAAAGGTTTTAGTTTTTTCAAGGTTTCTCAACTGGGAATCGATATTATCACTTATTAACTTGGCCCAATTTACAGCCTCCATTCCCAATACGATTTCCTCCACGTATGAAAACATCCATACCTCAAAGAAGGCTCCCTGAGACGTTCCCATAACTCTGTTCAGCATGTGAATCATATCACTGTATTCTATCTTAAAATCTGTGCAAATTAGTCTCTTTGGCAACTTGGAGCGATGCCTTTTGGGTTCTTTAATCCAGTTGGAATTGATGATGTCCAAACAGGATTCCTTGGCTTGATCGAACATGGCCTGTGATTCTTGCTGAGTCCTGTTCAACATTTTCCGGCGATGGGGAATACCAAATACTTCCCTGATTGAATCCTCTGTGAAATAGGCCAAGGTGATTCCATTGGGAGTTTTAATTGATCTTGTTTGAGGATTGTACCTTCTGGCGCATTCAACCATTAACTCATTGCACTGAACTGCAGGCGGAAATCCTGCTGCTTGATGAAGTCCAGACTTAACAATATTTGAGGCGATAGGAGTAGGCATTTCGTTTTCTGTGCCAAACATCCTTCTCTTGTGCTGAATCGCATTAAATTGTTCAAAGTTTGTATCTGTCACTTTTCTCCACTTCGAGGACAACTGGGATTCTGGGTAAAATTCCTTCAGGACTTCCTTGACTTGAGCTTTTCTGACTCCACCTCCCACGTTCTTTGGAGAAGACATTGCGCCTGTAAGAAACTCGAAGTTAGAGAATTTTTAAATAAATTTGCAAAAAGGCGATTTCTTGGCTGGAGAAATTTTAAAAAATTAATTAAAAATCCAGAACTAGATTAAAGGCTGCATGAAGAATAAATTCTTAAATAAAATCGATTTGCCTTTATTATTTTCAAAAGTATTCATGGAATTTTAAATAATCTTTTGGATTTTTAAAGGTTTATACTGAAGTTTTCTCCAATCTTTAATGAAAAATCCAATTCCCCTTTCAAAATCGCCAAAGGTAACCTGCAGTTGTTTGAAGAAAATCTGGAAATGAAGAGAAAAAATCCAATTCAATGTTCTGGAACTCAAGAAAAATCCACTTGCAGTTAAAAAAAGACGTCTTTTCTTGGGAGAGCTTTGCCTGTGAAGAAAGTCGACTTTGTAAATAATAAAATAATGAGCTCACTAGATTGTCTTTTATAATAAAAACCTTCCCAAATTGTTTTAGGTCGATTTCTTTCTCTCATTGGTTGCATTTTGCTTAAAAAACGAAAAAGCAATCTTATCCTGATCTTTGACTTTTCAAACAAGGCGTCCCTTTTGGCTTGGTGATTAAGTTTTTAAAATAAAACTTAAGTTTTTCTTTTATTTTTGCCTTTAGCAAAATTCGACCTTCAACTGGACTCCTTGACTTTTCAACTGGAATTTTGACTTCTCAAAGTGACTTTGCCTTAGAAAAAATTCGATTCCACCTTGAGAAAATTCGACTTCCAACTGGATTTTTCACTTCCCAACTGGAATTTTCACTTCACTCAATTTCCTAAAGTCCAGTTCAATAATTTTTTATGCCTTAGTCGATTTTTACTTTGTCCAATTGGAATTTTCACTTTGTCCAACTGGATTTTCTTGAAGAATGCGAATTTCCTCAAATGAATGAATTTTACTTGGATTTTCCCTTTGATCACTGGATTTTCGAACTGGATTTTCTAAAGTTTCAACTAGATTTTTTAACTTCTCAAGGGCGTACCTCTTCCAGACTTAGGCGAATTTTGCCATGATCTACTTGCTTTTTAGTTGATTTTTTAGTGATTTTCCCATGATGGCGCGATTTTATCCAGTTGATTTTTTGACTTTGCATGCACCATTTCCTCGCTTTTCTCCCTTGCATGCGCCTTTCTCTGCTTTGCATGCGCTTTTTCTCTGCTTTTCTCATGATTTTTCGATTTTTTGCTTTATTTTTGCTCGCTTTTTAGTTCCAAAATGGGGCGCATTTCAAGTACTGGCAACGCAAAGCCAGAAGCAAGGCCGAAAAGCGAAACGAAACCAGTGACCAGTTGGTGGCGAAGAGCGAAAGGCGAAAGCGGGAATGCAAAATAGGGAGATTAACCGGAATTGGTAACCGCAGGCGATCCTCGTCTACAGGGCCTTTTAAGCACTTCCATGACGTTTACGTTCAGTTTTGGGCTCAAACTCCCAAGTTGGCTCGGATGATGACCCCAGACCTTGACATGAAATTCCCAGGTATCAGAGACTATGAAATTGCTACTCAACGCTAAACCCTAAGAGCAAACCAGCGAGGGTCCCCATTTGCAATGGGGCGATGTGTGAAAAAGGTCTAGCGGGGATCTAAGATGGATGTAACCTCCTAGGGAGTATATACAAAATTAAAAAAATGTACTTGTTAGCATGTGTTTTTTGTAAAAAGTCTTTGATATCTTCATAGATCACCTTTGAATGTTTCAGTAGCTGTATGATGTACATTGTACACAATTGAGTAGATTTCAATAAGCTCAATACAAACAGGTCTTCTATGAAAATTAAAAAAATGCCTTTTATGCATAGTTATTAGGTTCAGACTTGACAAGTTGATTTGTTATTTGGACTTGAACTCAGTAGAAAAAATTAGTGCATACTTAACATTTTTAGAGAAGTGTGGAATAAAAATTTAGAAAATGTGATTTTTTAAAAATCTGGCCTAGACTCAGTGAGAGTTGCCGGACTTGGCTAGACTCATCCAGACTTTCTGAGTCTCTGAAACAGGTCTGCAGGCCTCATTTAGGTCTGCTTAACCTGGGACTTATAGGGATTCGCCAGGAAGTCTGGTAACTATGCTTTTATGTGCTTGTCATTATAATCTTACATTGCTCCTTTTGTAGCCAATTTAATTTTCATAATAAGAATATATTTGCTATATCTTTCTATGTTAGCTTATTGGTAAAAATGACAACTTGTCCTCATTGTGGCTGAATATTTCTTGTGATTAAGAAAATGTGCTGTAATATTGTCGCTGAATAGTTGGTGTTATCATCAGTTTTGGTTTCAGTTGTTGAATTATCTATCATTATGTTTATCTTTCCTATTCCAAAGGTTGGTGGTTAGTTTTATCATCATATCATATTCTATGTATATCAGTTGCTAAGCTTTTGGTCTCCAATAGTGTCTAATGAAACTAGAAATTTCTCAGAGCTCTAGTTCTTGTGTCAATGAATGTAAGGACTTGTCTTTCTGACATAAAAATGAAGAGAAAAACCTATTTGTACTACAATAGGCTGTGTGAATAAATTATCTCAATTTCATATATAAAATATTTTCAAATGAAAATAGCATTTCATTGCAACCCTTATGTCAAGGTTATATCTTGTCTATCATCTTGTGGCAGGGGTAGTGCAATTAGATTCCTTGGTACAAAGAGACACCATCAAAAGTGGCTGCAGGATACAGAAGACTATGTTGTTAGAGGATGCTTTGCTATGACTGAACTTGGACATGGTAGTAATGTATGTGGAAATTCTAAACATTTTTCTTGTTAAGAACTCTCATTTGTGATTTATTGGTTTCATCTTTCAGAAATCTTCATGAACATTGCCATTCTGCATCATACAGGTCCGTGGAATTGAAACAATCACCACCTATGATCCTTCAACTAAAGAATTTATAATCACTACACCTTGTGAGTCTGCTCAGAAGTACTGGATTGGAGGAGCTACAAATGTAACTGACAAATAATTTTTGGTTTAGTGGTTTTAATATTTTTTAATGAGCTGGTTCATTTGTTTTCTGTTTTCCTTTTTAGACTGGTACTCATGCCGTAGTCTTCTCCCAACTTCTTATCAATGGAAGGAATGAAGGTGTGCATGCATTCATTGCACAAATAAGAGATAAAGAGGGGAATGTCTGCCCAGGGATTCGAATTGCTGACTGCGGTCACAAAATTGGTGCAAATGGAGTTGATAATGGACGAATTTGGTATAAAATTGACAATAAAATAATCGAGTCTAGGAATTGAACTTTTTAATGGCTATATTTGTAGGCAGACATAATTATTTTATGGAACTTCTTGCAGGTTTGACAGTTTGCGTATTCCATGGGAAAATATGTTGAACTCTGTTGCTGATGTATCTCCAGATGGCAATTACCAAAGTCCAATAAGTGATTCTGATCAGGTAAGTCCTGCCAAAATACATGCCAAGTTAGAATAAACTAAAAACTGATTATTAGGTATGTGGGTATATATTATATAATGTTTTAATTTTAGGACCACCTTAATATTTCAAACCCTTTGTATATCTCAAATATATTATATGAGTATCATGCTAATATGCAGAGGCTAGGTTTGATTACATGAGTGCATATAAATGGTCAGATCTGTAGAGTCTCTTATGTTCTGTTGTTCTATATTTGTCCTATTTTATATGGATATTAATTTTTTCAATCATCCATTTAGAGGTTTGGAGCTTTGATGGCACCTCTAACTTCTGGTCGTGTGACAATTGCCGTCGGTGCTGTGTATCAATCCAAGGTAAGATACAAGGAGTTACAATGTGCAGATTTTACATTTTAAAAATGTCATAAAATTTGAAAAAAATCTTAACCTTCTTATTTTGGTTTACTTCTGCTGTTATGACAGATTGGATTAGCAATTGCCATTCGATATGCACTAACAAGACAAGCATTTAATCTACATCCTGATGAGCCAGAAGTACTGTTGCTTGACTACCCTTCACATCAGCGGCGCTTGCTTCCTTTGCTAGCTAAAACGTAGGTGTGTGTGCAAGATTTTTAGTGGTACTTGCTTTTTTTGATTTGGTGAATTACCTTATAAGATAACCTTGGGCTTAGATGTCATGAATGAGGATTATCTTATTGGTCAAATTCACTATGGATGCAACTACTTTATAACATCTCTGTGGGGATATGAACATCTGCTCTGGATGTACCAATGCTTTCACCAATTGAGTTCATCCCATTTGACAATACTAAGCAGTACTTATTGGTATAGTATGCATGCATGCGAATAATATTGGCAGGAAGAACTCAATCAGGACAATAATGGAGGTAAGAATATGGAGGATAGTTCACCATTGTCTTTGCAATGGAGCTATCTATGTTTGTTATTGGAAAAATACATTTTTCATGTAACCACTCCTATTAGGAATTAGCCATACTGCCAAACAATAACAATAATTACTTTTGTTATCCTTAATTTGATTTTCACAACATACTCATGCTATGGTGCATGCAGCAATGTATACCTTGTATGCACATGGCTACTTCATTCTTAGCTCTATACAGAATCTCTTGACTGATTATTTAATTGAGAGCATATGACTGTTACAGTCCTTTCTTCCATACCGAGATTAGTGCATGTGTGAAACTTAAGATTTTTCATAAGGTCATATATTTTTCTAAGGCTCTCAGTTCATCTCAATTTGCAAGCAATTTACAAATCGAATTTGAGTACACAAAAGGGGGAGGGACATCCAGCGATAATCTCTTCAACCTGAAGGCGTTTTCACCAGCTTTGGACTGCACATCATTTGTTTATCATACATTGTTTTCCCGCTGCACTGTTTTTCCTTGCAGACCCCTATTAGTCTTCAAGGGTTAATCAAACACACATGTTGAACTAACAATTCCAACATTACCAAACTGATTCCTCAATGTCTTTACAGGAAATAAAATTCAGAAAATAAAAGACAGGAAAGTTTCGTGACTCATCCTATTTTAAATGTTGTTTTATTGAAAAGGTTACACAATTGAGACCTGATGGATTTGAAACCCAAGGAAACCCTGAATCTCTCCTACCTTTCAAGTCCAACCTTCTGCATATCAGAATCTATGAAGTCTGAGAGGAGCTGGAAGAATTACTGCTGTAATGGTTGCACCCGAATGTATCAACATTGCACTAAACCACACTGCCCATCGCCAATCTGACTCAATAAACAATGCTTCTAACTGCTATTCTTCCTCCCAGTGCCTTCATTTTGATTCTTTTAGTGCTCTCATTCTAATTGTTTCATGGAAGTCAAGAGGTGTTATCACAGGGTTTGCACTACACAGCTCACAAAGAGATTACATACATGTATCACAGGAATGCAACCACAACTCTACACAGGAGTGATTCAAAGCATAATCAGAGTATTACACAACACAATACTACAACAGGGCCTTGCGTTCCCCAAAATTGTTGAACTGACTATCAAGTGGCGTAGAAGAAACCAACCTGCCACAACAAGTTTTAGTAAGGTGTAGTCCCAGTGGGGAATCACACTCAAACTTAATGCAAGGGATGAAGCAAGGAAATTAAATAAAGGAGAAATAAATGATTACATAGATTAATACAAAAAGCACAGGCAATATCTACTTAAATAGAAATTGGAGAATTATTTCATACAGTAATTTTTTTAATTTGTGGAGCATGAATCTAACTATAAGTGCAGAAAGTAGGGTTTTAGGGTTGTAGAGAGATTGTAATTATTAATTATTATAGGAAGAAACTTGCATAATAATTAACAGCCTTTTGAGGCCCATAAAGAGGTATCAATGCACTAGGCTTCCTATTTGTCTATTCCAGAGAAAGTAAAACCATAGGTAGCATTTCTCGCCACAGCTTTGCTTTCCTAGGAATCATGTGTAATATTACTATATCTTTTCATATGATTGAGTTATGCCTTGTGCTGAATATGCATCTTTTCCTCTACAACAGTCCATTTCTATCCAGAACTGTGTAATATTGGTTTTATTATATTATGATTGAATTCTGCATCACATCGGAAATGCCTCGATCTCTTCCTTGCTAAAACACCTGGAGACTGACAGGCCTCAGTTCTGTTTTGTGACATGCCTACCTTACCACAACAGGACATGCATGGGTGGTCCACTTCAACTTGGGTAGCTTACCTAGCAGGTTCTTCATTATGGCAATCGCTCCACCTTGCCACATGATCAAACCCATGAAATATATGTTGGAAATGCCTGTTTCATGATAAGTTTTCTTATGGTCATTTATTGTGATAGTTTACTGTGTAATTTGATCTAAGGTATGCATTTGATAAAACCTACTTGGTGCATTTCGGGAAATTATTGTGATTTATGAATTGTGGGTATAGGTTGTTCTGGGAAATGGGCATACAATTATAACAGGGGATATGGAGTATCCTTGTAATGTTGTGAGTTTGTCATGTCACATTTTCATGTGAGGTCCTCATAATTGCTATTCTGGAACCAACATCCAATTATCTGAGGGATCTGTTTATTTTTGTCTGGTCCATTTGGCATACGTGTGTATGATATAATGCATAGTTTCATGCATGTTTATTGCTTCCACACCACACAATAATAATAAGATAATTTTTTTTTAATGTGATGCATGTTGTTCATTAGGAAAATTCACTTAAAGGGAAGGGCAGAACACTTGTGTCCTTGGGAATGGCTGTTAAAGGGTAATTGCAATCAGCATCACATTTGATAGAAGAGACCTAGAGTCTCTAAGGATAGGCATTATGTTCCCATCTATTATGATGAAATGCATGGAGTCACATTGTAGGGATTGTACTTGCATCAGAAGTTTGATGACAGACACAATGCTTTCTCTATTTTGCTTGCAGTTCTTGAAGAGTCGAGACCTTAATACAATGGAGACGACATTCCTTTAAGATGTTTTCCACACACAATAGATTTATCTCTAATTTGTGTACATCTCTTTTAGGTGGAAAGAGGGAGCTGATATGAAAATATTTCTTAAATTATTATCCTCATTTAATTTGAAAGTACATGTTTATCCTAATGTAAAATATGAAAATAAATAGATAAATCAGCATGTCACATGAACAAGGTATAAAATTGATAATGTGAACCCAAGCTGAAAAATATTTGAAATAATTTGAAGGGTTGGCAGATACAATGGGAAGAAAGAACTGCTTAAGCAATAGTTGAGTATTTTGTTTGTGCAGATATGCAATGAGTTGTGCGGCTAATGATCTCAAGAGGATACATTGGAAACAGACCCTTTCTGATAGCAAGACTATTCATGTTCTTTCTAGTGGATATAAGGCTATGTTCACATGGCACAACTTGCAGATATTACAGGTTGTCTTCAAATTCAATAAGGATGTTGGCCAGCTTTAGTTTTGATCATTTTATTTATTATTATATGTATGAGCTATAATCTTGTCAGTGCTTATATTTCCGGTCATAATTTTTCGATTTCATTTTTTTTTTGTCTGTGGCATGTGCTCGATTGTAGTCTTTAGCTTTTGTTAAAAGCTGCAAGTAATTAACGGTAAAAAATATTTGAGATGCAGAAGTGTCGTGAAGCATGTGGTGGTCAAGGCCTAAAAACTGAAAACCGTGTGGGTCATCTCCTGCGTGAATATAATGTTCAATCCACATTTGAAGGAGACAATAATGTTCTTATGCAACAGGTATGGTCTGAATAGAAATCATATTTAAAAGAAAATCTTTGTAAATGAGTGATTTTAGCAATCCCACAACCAAAAGGGACACAAACAGTGGCCTAGTCCTGGAGCATGCTAGCGGACATACTAACCAAAGTGATTTTTAGCAAATCCCACAACCAAGGGACACAAACAGTGACCTAGGCCCAGAGCATGCTAGTGGACATATCAACCAAGGGGAATTGAACTTGAATATTTTAGAAAGTGTAATATGTTATGTTTGTATTTATTGCAGTTTAACTATAATCTACAACATATTTCTAGCTATAAATATCCTGATAATTTTATCAGTTGCTGTCTATGGAATAAAAAGTTAACTTTTGGGAATAATTAATAATCCAATACAATTGACGATTAGATACAATTTAGCAGATTTCTTCTGTACTTTTATCATCACAAGGAGTTTGATGGCTCCAATGCATCTTAATTCTCTCATTCTATGCTCTGTTTTGTCTAAACTGAAAGAAATATATCTCTGCCTCTGCCCTAACATCTCATTCTTATGCTTCAGATTAGTAAAGCCCTATTTGGAGAATATTATGCTGCTAGTAAGAAGCAAAGACCCTTTAAGGGCTTGGGCCTAGAGCACATGAATAATGCCCATCCTGTAATTCCAGCAGTGCTGGACACGTCTATATTGCGAAGCATTATATTTCAAGTGAGTCCTTTCTGGTTTACTCTATTGTTTGTTTTGGTTGCAGTGCTGCTATGCTATGCCCTGTACATCAATGTAAGGGTGATTTGTAAGTGTAGTTGTACTTGTAACTAAGAAGTGTAATGTAGGGCAGGTTGATATTTTCCGTTTACGGGAGCGTGACTTGTTGGAACGTTTTGCAATGGAAATATCTCAATTTGTTTCACTAGGCAAAAGTACAAGAATTGCTTTAACCATGGTATGCATGTATTTGATATACTTGGAGAATGTTCTCTCCCTGGATTATTAACTATACTTAAATCTTATCTGTCAATCTCTGAAACTTTCAAATTGCTTTGATTTGATGATTATTAGAGCTACAAGTTGGCAGAGGACTTGGGGAGGGCTTTCTCTCAACGAGCAGTGCTAGATTCCCTCCTTTCCACAGAGGCAAAGCTCAGTTCTTCTGATTCTATGAAGGTGACTGATGTTATGTCCTTCTGGTCTTACACCTAGTAATAATCTGATGGCAGCTATTATCCTGCTTGCATTCTTATGAGGATTTTGGCATTGTAGGATGTTCTAGGACTGTTGAGGACCTTGTATGTCTTAGTCAATCTTGAAGAAGATATTTCATTCCTCAGGTATGCATATGCTAGAAAAAAATGATGTAAACCAGTTGTGAAGAAAAAATGGTTATTTTTATCAAAATGGTTTTCTGCATAGTTATTTCCATTATATAATATTCCTAGGTCATAAAAGAATGAAGGTGATGCTGATGTTAGTTTAATACAGATATGGATATTTAACACCACAACAGTCACAAGTGGTTGTCAAGGAAGTGGGAGAATTGTGTAAGGAGTTACGACCATATGCACTAGCCCTTGTCGATTCCTTTGGAATTCCTCAACCATATCTCAGTCCAATTGCATTTGACTGGGTTGAGGCAAATTCATGTGAATAAACATGGATGCAATCAGAGAGTGAGAATTGAATCCATGAGTGGACAGTGTTAGTATTGTCTTTACCATGCTCATATTCATTGGATTGAATCAGAACAAGTTTGTTATCTCTCCAATGTATAATGGCATTGAGATTGAAGAATAACTACTTATTTTTTGTATTTCTAGGCCTCCATAAATATAAGATCAAGTTCAATACTGAGCAGGATTGTGGATGATTTGAATGGCATAAAAGAAAATAACAAGGAAAATCTCTTGGGATATGAAGTGTGACCCAGAATGTCTGATGACAAAAAAATTATAACACAGTTTTCTTCCAAGAACTGTTTTTGGTTCAAATCTTTTTGGAGTTTATATAAATTGAATACATTATGTTGCTTGTGTTGTATTATGGCCCCATTATCATATTGTGCAATAATAGTGATAACCAAGTTTTTCTCCACATTTGGACATTTTTCCATCTTGTAAATAACAACCATTTCCAATAGTAATAAAATATTAATATATATCCACTTTAGTTGTAGCGTGTGATTCATTAAGGGGCAATTGAGGGAAATATGAGAAATGTACTGGATTTTTTGAACCATTTCAAAGATAGAAAACTATTGATTTTCTTACCATGTGTCTTTATTTTTGCAAGGTGTGTGTCATCCAAGGCCAAGTATGGATACTGGAATTTTTCCACATGCTGCATTTGTTGCACATGTATGCATCATTGCATACACATCTTCTTACTATCTAAATATCTTTAACTGAGGACAATTAAGTATGTGTTTTTACACCTAAATTTGTCTAATCTTGTTTCATATTCTAGTTTTTAATTTTAGCTCATATATATATGGGCAAAGCTGTATACATCTTGTTAATGGTAGCGATTTCAAACATCATACAATTATTCCCTAAATGATGTATTCTTGTAAACCCTGTCTTGCATCTCTTTTAAGTAATGATATGTACTTCCCTTGTATATTTTGATAGACAATTTACCATCACGGATCTAATTCCAAATACCTACTTGTAGAAAGTAATGGTTTCCAATCCTCCTGATATTATTGCAGGTCCCACAAAAAAACGGTGGTCAATTACCAAGATGAAGGGGGGATGGCACTGAGATATCTAAAGAAGTTGCTACTTTGGATGGGGTAACATAAACTAAGTGAGAAATAAAACTATACGAGCAACCAATATGGCTGTTTGAAAATGTTCAACCATGCCTTATGTGATGAGATAGTCATGTTATGTAGATGCATTGCTATTGAACAAATATGCCACAGTTGACTAGAAGAGAGCTATTTCAGGAGTTAATTACATCAAAATCCCACCCTATTGGACAAAAGGATGAGCAGCAAGAAACACAATGTAATGTAGAAAAAAAACTTTAAAATGGAGGACCAAGTGTTTAGATCATGCCTTGAATTCCAAAAGCAAACCATTTTGTTGAATATGCTCCTTGACAAATCAAGGGTGGTAGTGAAGTACATCAAAGGCTTTGCCCCATTGGAAGGTCTTTGATGTGAGGCATATTGAAGGGAGAGATTATCAAGGTCTGTACATCAAAATTTCCAAGAATGAGCAACTTAAAATGCAAAACAATCAAAAGATTCAAGAAGAGACATCCTCAGCACAAATGAAAATGGCTACATTATCGAATTCACCTATAGACCGACCTGATTTGGGTCCAGTTGTTGGGTTGTTGGTTGAGGAATGTTATTCACACATCTTTTGGACACTTTGTGTGGTCCATTCTCTCAATTTTATACTACAAAATATTGGGAATAAAATTGATTGGATCAAAGAGTTGTATGCAGAAGTTGAGAAATCCAAATGTTATCACCAACCACCACATATCACTAGGTAGTTTTAAATTGTTTTCAAAATTGGAGCTATTGAAGTTAAGTACAATAGTATAAAATTTATATTTTAGTTTCACTTTAGTTACTTGATTTATTTTTTAAACTTAAGCTATTTAGGTTATATTCTATTTTTTATTTTTGAATAGGTTGTTGAGACCTATTTTGTCTCTTAACACAATTGTTTTGAGATGACTTGTGAAAGTTCGAGAGACACTTTCTAGTATGGTGATTAGCCAAACTTGGTCCATATGGAGGCAAAGCAACATTGAGAGGATGACAAATATTAAGCAAATGATTTTAGATGACTCTTGGTGGGATCATGTGGAGTATCTCCTTTGTTTCATTGAGCCCATTTTGAGTATGAAATGTTATATTGGCATGGACAAGCTTTGCTTGGGAGAGATATATGATGACATTGACTCAATGATTGAGAAGATGAAGAGCATCATAAATGTGAAAGAGCAAAACCTTGAAGAAAATTTCATCATAAATGTGAAAGAACAAGACCCTAAACAATTTTTTTTCAAATAAGTGCACACAATTATTAAAGAAAGATGGAATACAATGACCACCCTACATCTCTCCTTTGCATATAGTCCAAAATACTATAGTGTTGAGACTCTTTTTGTGCCAACTAGGATTGCCCCATATAGAGATTTTGAAGTTGTTAAAAGGTACAAGGTAACATTTCATAGACTCAACCTTGATTTTGCTTTGCAAGATGTAGTCATGAGTGAGTTTATCAATTTTGTATACTTAAATGGTCAAAATATTGAGGCTCTTCATGATAGTTTCAAGAAAGATGCTCACAATTAGTGGTACTTCCATGGCCAACAATTCCAACACCTACAACCCTCCACAATCAAAGTTTTATCGCATGTTTAATACATTTTTATATTTTAATCTTTAAAGTTTCATTTATAGTTTTCTTTTACTATTTTTATATTCTATAACTCCATCTCTCTATTTTATTTTCATAGGTTACTAGTTTATCTACATATGAGAAGAATTGGAGTATGGATTCTTTAATCCACTTAGTAAAATGTAATATATTGCATTAAAAAAGAGTGAACTTAGTTTATGTGCATTCCAACATGTGTCTCCTTTCACACAAACATAGCTACAAGGAAGGGGACACAAAGTTGTGGGATATAGAATCAGAGCATATTGACTTGGATGTTTTCACTTCTCAACATATTGCACATGAGGAGTTTGAAAGCACACACACTTTTATTGAGTGGTAATGGTATTGTGTTGACCTTTGTTTTTAATTCGCCAATTTTCAAAAAAAATGCATCAAAATTCTTATGTTGAGTTGCTCCTAGTAAAAATGCTCCAATTAACATCAAGTGTCAAGTTGCTTGCCAATTTGAAGGAGGATCTCCATCATTTCAATTGAAACCCCTAGAAGCAATTGCATAGTGTAGGCAATTTATGGGAACAATTAAATATCACAATCCATAAGAGCTAGAATGAAATTGTTTTACATAGATGATTATGTCTCCATTGCACACATTGTGGTAAAGTTTCAAGGCGGCATCCCTTTCTAGTTGGGAGATATTAAGTTTTCATTATTTTTAATAGGAATTGAAGCAAAATGGTTTGACGAGGAAGTTTGTGGAGTCATTAGATCTACAATATGGAAAGTTTTCAAGAGAAATTATTAAGCCAATCCAAAGTTATTACATTGTTCTCTTGCATCGCGTTTGTAGTTTTTCAAACAAGTTTTATGAAAATTTTCGCAAGGTGAAGTTGTGATTTGAAGTTATGATTTTTGATAAGTTCTAACTTGTGAAGGGCTTTCTAAAGGTCAATGAGAATTTTCACTAGCCAATGATGCTCTAAAAGACACATGTTTTAAACTTTTAAAGTTATAAAGAGCATCTCAAACACCTATGAAGGAGTTTGAGCATGTGGTAATTGTTTTTGAAAGCATAAATCGTAACTATCAAAAATCGAAAAAGTTGTTGACAACTATTCAAATGTTGATGAGTAAAAGTGCATAATTATTTTCTTAAACCATGAGTTAGAAATTGTACAATTATGAAATGCATTACACGTGTCGACAGAGGAAATTGATACACATTAACTATTTTTCTTAACCATAAGTTGTGGATTGCATGTGGAACACCAATGAAAGAAGTCAAAACTCTTGCAAGATAAGGCTAAACCATTATAACCATTTAAGAGACAATGGAAAGATAAAGAAAGACTTCAAATCACACAAGCACCATTAAAAATGCATGTCATACCAACAAATATACAAAAGCCGCACTATTCTAGTGATTGCAAGATATACATTAAATAGTTTATTGAAAAGTTTTTGAAACTTCCAACCAAATGCATTTCAAAGTATGGTGTCCTGAATGGCATTTCTATTAAATGTTGATAATCTTCATTTTGCAGCATTTTTCATTTGGAAAGGTGCCTCGCTTTGAGAAAAATGACTCCATGGCAGTTGAAACATTTCACGCCATGCCTAAAACAAAGTTTAACTTGCTTTCTTTCATTTAAAAGGTTGCAAAAATCTTGTTTTAAGCTCAAGAATCAAGCAGTTCTAAAATGTCAATATTTTTAGTTCTACTTTTCATTTATTGTGAATAGATTGAAACATAAGTTGTAGGGAGAGTGATAATAGTGTGATCTACTATTGTTGACATGCATGCAAAATGTGGAAGCATTGACAAGGCAAAATAACTATTTGACAAAAACTCCTCATAAAGATGTCATTTCATGGAATGCAATGAGTGCAGATATGCACAAAATGAATCTATTAAAAAGGCTTTCAAGACTTTCAAGCAAATGCTTTTGGCAGGTGTACAACCAAATTCCACAATCTTTATCAAAATCCATTCGGTTTGTGCCAAGATGGAAGCCTTGGAACAATGTATGGCATCCATCAAAGCATGATATGCTAGTAGGAAAGATACAAAATGTAGAAGCATAGATGAGGCATGTGGATTGTTCAACATAATACTACGAAGATATACACCTTATTGAATGCTAAGATTGTAAGGCACACACGAAATGGATGTGTTGAAAAGTTTTAGAAGCTTTCAAATAAATGTGCTTCACAAGTGTAAAGAAAAATTCCACAACCTTTGCCAATATCCTCCTTGCTCATGTCCAAAAGGGAAGTTGCTAGTTACTATAGGAGATGGTAAAAGTATTAAGATAATCAACACCATAGATAGCTCCATTTCCAAGGTGCTCAATGCCCATGATTTTCCAGTCACAAGCCTTTCCTTTGACCCAAACAATGAGTTCTTAGCATCTGCAAATCATGATGGCACTGTTATCTATTGGCAGTTCTCAACAAGGAAACCTATGCATACCCTAAAAAAAAGGTGGCACCCAAAACAAATTCTAGTTCAACTAGTTTGAATTAGATCAGTTGGCACCTTGATGAGGAAATGTAGGTAGTTCTAGGGAGGAAAAATGTGGTTTCAATGTATTGCAAAGATACAACAGAGAAGGATTATGACATTTGTGGTTGACTATTAGGTCTTGATATGGGAGGTTGATAGGAGGTAAGATAGTGATAGGAATAATTTTGAGAGCCCAATTTGTTCACTTGCATGGAAGACCCTGATGGTATATGGGAAAATATTGCACAATTCATTGAACAACTATCCACAAGTTCTTCCACAACTCATGAGAAGGAATTGATCACCCAACACCTTCTAAATATAGCAAAGATAGGGAAGGATGCAAGGATAGCTATTTTCTCTCATTATGTTATCCTTGAATCTAGTTGTGCTTGATTCACGGGATAACCCCTATGAAACTTGTTTGTTTCGTAGTCCCACACACTCTAAGCACGTAAAACAAGGTGAATCTCAATCTGCCCTAGTGCGTGGTCCTAAGTCTTGGAGTGTCTTTTGGGCAATAACCTTCGTCAATTTGTTAAATTCTCTTTTTGCGTGAATTGTGAAGATTCAGTTGTCAAGTGTTAGAAAAAAAATTATACTTGCAAGGTTAAGGTTTTTCCCCGACCCTGCAAGTCAAGTTTGCAAAAGGCAGTTTTCTTGTCAAATCGAAGATATTTTCCAAAATTGCAAGTCACTTGTAAAATCATTGAATTTTCCCGAAACTGCAATAATGCTTGTAAGCGTGCCAATTTTTACCACTCCTGCAATCTCAATTTTCGTACTGAGTGCATTTATTGTCATTTTGATGTATTTTTAAACCATTTTTAAATGCCTTTTAATTTGTTTATTATCTTCATTCTTCCTCCTACCTTCGCTGAGAGTTCAATTGGGATCTTTGACTCCGTTTGTGGATGTGATTCATTGCGGATTTCAATTAGGATTCAAGCCTAGGGTTTCATCGTTGTCCTCATGTATGTTCATCATTTTCCACTTTTCTTTTGCTTTTTATACCGTTAATAATCTAGGGTTTGTTGTTTTAGATTATGATTCATTGTATTTAAAGGAGATCATGTTTGTGTTTTTTTACGCAAATTATTTAAAGTAGGTAAAAATTACTGAAATTACAAATGGGAAGTTCATAATCTCCATGATGTATTTTCTCACCGAGTGCATTTATTGTTGTTTTGATGTATTTTTAAACCATTTTTAAATGCTTTTTAATTCATTTATTATCTTCATTCTTCCTCCTACCTTCACTGAGAGTTCGATTGGGATTTTTGACTCTATTTGTGGATGTGATTCATTGCAGATTTCAATTAGGATTCAAGCCTAGGGTTTCATTGTTGTCCTCATGTATGTTCATCATTTTCCACTTTTCTTTTTCTTTTTATATTGTTGTTAACAATATAGGTTTTTTTGTTTTAGATTATGATTCATTGTATTTAAATGAGATCATGTTTGTGGTTTTTTACAGCAACATACACCTTGTGGCTTCATTCCTGGTGGCTACTCAAAATCCAGAGTTCGTGCTACAGGTTGCTGCTCATTATAACAAGGATGATAGGAAGGTTAGGGATTCCAATGGAAATGTGGTAATGGAATTAGATGGAGATTTATTTCATAAAGTTTCCAAGTGCCCAGATGTTGATTCATATGTGGAAATTTCTAAGGAATTCGCACAATCAAAATATGATAAGGACCCTGATTTTACAAAGAGAATAATCAATAGTAATTGGTTTAAGGCTCCTAGGCCAAGTGTTACTAGATGGCCACAAAACTCTCCTCATAGTGATTTTATTGAAGAGGTAAATGACCTCATCATTCTCCTTAGCAGAGTGCATGGTTTTCCAACCATTTTATTTTAAGGACTGGATGTACTCATACATTAGGATCGTTCTAAAAATAAAGCAACACATCTTTTGGGGAGAGGAGATCAACAATGCTCTCCATGAGCAATTGATTTAGGTGCATACAATACATATGTTTTACATGACCTCGTACTTGGTCTATGTTGCGGCCTACATGAGAATATTTCCAAGTCTCACTTCTGAAGGTGATAGGTAGGTTACACCAATTTTCAAATACTTTCCATAGATCACCCTCAAAGGAAGTATCAAGCACTTTAGTAGGGTGAATGATGCCTTCTTTGGACCACTCTTGTGTGCCTTTGATCTTGAACTAGAGAACAAAAGGGTGTCAGATGAAGCATGTAAAACTGCAAACAAATATGGATGCATGTTTCTACAGTTTCCAACTTTCACTTATTTGAGAGTAGGATGCTTTGCCAACTATAAATACATGCTTCCACTTTATCCTAGTGATGAAATTGTCCTAGTGGAGTTATGTAGGTAGATTATGGTGGTTCATAATAAGAAAATGGAAGGTCATAAGCCGAGATTCAAATTTCCATTGGCAATTGGAAGGTACTCCATTCTAACCTCGCTTAAGGCAAAGGCAGTTGAATAAAAAATGCAACAAGTGACAATCAAATTATACAAGGAAAGATCTGAATTTGACTACAGAGGCATGAAGTCTCAGATCAAAATGGCCTTCTCTCATGTACATCCGGTTGAAGACATTTGGGCTAACATTAGGACAAAAAGAGAGATCAAAAGGATGAATTATTGCAGATTGACTTTGGATCAAATAAGAGAATTGGATCTTGCTAATGTCCTAAAGGACATGGAAGATGAAGATACTATTCTAGATGTCAAATATGAAAGAAAGAATATTGCAACATCTCCTCTTCCTTTAATCTAGTGGTCTCGAAAAGAAGTGATATCAATTTGAGAAAGGTTTCAAGCAATCTTGGCCAACACAAATTTTCGGTTGGACGAAAGGGATCTTCAATTAAAACCTTTCCTCACTGGATCAAAAGATGAGGCTGAAATACAAGCAGGTAAGAAATCAAAGCTAAGGACTAAAAATAAAAGTGATGCTCCAAGCTCAAGCAGAGCCTCAAATCCTAGGATCAAATTTGTAGTCAAGGGTAGCAAAAAGGATGGGAAATATGTAGAGGGACTTGTTGTGCATGTTTTGCACATACGCCCCACCATGGGTAGGGACCCCCTCTTTTCGCTCCTAATGGGATGCTTTGCTCTCATCTCATTTTTTGTGCCCCTTTCCTAGAGCCTAAATTGGTCATGTGCCTTCAAACGATCAAATTCCCCTGACCAAATTCACCTACCTGAGTTTTGCCAAGTCTTTTGCTTTCGTGGAAGTGCCCTTGTGGGTTTCCCTTCGCCCATTGCCCCGGCGTCCTCCAGGCCTCATGGACCCGCAATTGCGGGTTGCCTCATACAGGTTGCCACTCATGTTTCACTATTGAGTAGCAACTAACGCCCAATTTTTGCCCGCATGGCGGGACCTACGCTTAGTTTCTCCATCTGGGCCTTGACTAAGCATCCAAACGAGCGAGAGATTCCACACCTCACCTAAACTGGGTCTGCCATACAAAGAAATCAATTACCCTTATTTGTAACAACCTAACTGGACTATAGTTTGAAAATTCAACTATTAACTAACTTTCAGCTGATCTACAACTAACTTGTTTTCGAAACTAGGGTTTCCAAATTGATCCAACTAACTCAGACATGCAATTAACTTTTTTTTTAATTTTCAGTTTCAACACACATGAATCGTTCAACAGTTTTCCGCCAACTGTTCATGGCACAACAATAACTAAATAACTGCCAAACTGGGATTTCATTTGCAGCTAGACGGAAAAGAGAATTCAATTCAGATGTCGTTACATTATACACTTCCTCAACTAACTTTTAATTTCATTTTCAGCTGAAAAGAAACTATTAACTATAAACGTCTAACAGGAAATTGTAGAAGAATAATAATTACTTTTCTTTGCTTCCAGAAGGTAACGAATAATTACTACAGCTATGAATCAATATAACCGCTGAATAAATTCAAGTAACTATCTCACTAAGCATATGAGAATCTTACAATGTTCATTAACATAAAGAATAGCATTCATAGCATAGATGGATTCGAAATTCAATTACCATTGCATGTACCTGGATTTACGAGAGAGGAAGAAATCCATTTGACATCATCTTCATACTGTCTTACTTGAAAATCTTTATCGAGGGAAAGAGATTTATCATCAGGGGCTTTACCGCCCAACCAAGACCTACTGGTCTCCCGAGTTTCTTCAACTGAAGAACCCGCCCTTCACGAGGGTAATCAACATGGATCAATTTATCATCATGCCTCTGAGCCTGGTGTCCACGTACCTATACCACTGATCGATCCTCCCTCTATAGGTACCTCCTATCAGAAGAATCATCCTGATCAGGGTATATCTGGCCATGGAAGCTGACATTGCCAAACGGGCATCTACCTTGGCCAAGGATTTTTCTATTAATTATTTGTGGCACACCTGTGCCGATATCTCTGGCACTCCTGTGCCGATAACTCTGGCACACCTGTGCCGTCAGCATTCTCACCCTTGCTCGACATGACAACTATCTGTTCGAGTTATAATTTAATAATAACAATTTAATTACCATTTCTTCTTATTTCGAAGTCATAATTTAACCATCAATTTTCGTACATAAACTGGAGATTCATTGGCATAAGGATATTCAGGTCTCTCATTAATCTCATAAAAGACTCGGTGAGTAATATTATGCATTGGCCAACTTCTAGTTAAAGAGGAGGAAATTCGGTTTAACCAGATAGATCAAGTTCCTTAGATAATTTTACAATGGTTCAATTGAACCAAAATTCATAATCTTCTCTCTTATTTAAGGGTAAGTTAATATCATTAAGCATTTATTTATAAGGAGAGAGAGAGAGACCCGACTCCACAACTAACACTTCTTTAAGACTAACTGTCTTCTCTAAACAAAGGTTGTTATCATTGAGCTCTTATGTACTGAACGACATATTCAGATAAGTGGTCATTCAGATCTTGCCATTCAACTTTCTTATTTGGACCCAAGTGTATATTTCATTGACTGGTCTGAAAGTCATTTTCTTTTAGTTTCCGGTTAATATACAAAGAAAAGAGAGAGATTGATACCTCGCTGAGGTTTATTTACATATTATGTTTCCAGATCATACCTCTTGATTTAAAGTTAGATAGATTACTTAGGATTTGTTGGCTTCATACATAATAATAGAGGAAGTCCAAGACTCGACATCTGAAAGGATTCTCCAGATTAAATAATTTGTATTGGAGAGAGACTAGTATCAGCTCTGATACTCAAACAAAGTATAAAGATCGCTTGCCTGAATTCTTTTAAGTTTGTTCTCAGTTCAGATCGAATTAATCAAGGTACTCTAAGCAAAAGAATAGGTACCGAAGTTCATAACTTTGAATATGATTGTCTCATCTCAGATAAACCTTTTTAAGAGAAAGAAATGAGTTCCGTTTCGGTCAAGGAGAAGGCTAGATTCAAGACAGTCCGACGACTACTTAGCAAGCATTCATTTTCTACTAAGAAGAGATGGCTTAGAGTTCGACTCATGCAGTTTATTTGACATAACCTTTGATGATAGATTATTCTAAGGGTCGAGTCTTCTACACTTACAACTGGTCGAGGATTCTTTGATAATCCAATAATTCATGAGTAACATCAGAATAGTTTATTACTAGGGTAGCTAGATTAATCAATTGCAAATCACAAATACGTGCCTGACTGAGAATGCTCAATCCTGAAGTATCCCGCACTGAAATTCTCCAAGCATCTAACGCTGAAGTCTCTGCTCCTGAACTCGTTTCCCTCTGATACCCAGAAATAAATGGCCAGGGTTTGTCGCCACCGGCACATGACAAAATATTGCCCGTCGATGACAAGAATTT